>JAVSBS010004524.1:0-51293 GCA_033124195.1 Coracias cyanogaster
GGTGCCGGGGAAGCGCCCGGGTGCGGCCATGCTGAGGCAGCCGGCGTGGCTTTCGGTGGTGAGGGCCGAGGGGCGGCCGGAGGAGAGCCGGGCGGGGCCGTGCCGGGGCAGCGGGCCGGGGGCGCTGAGGGCGGCCGGTGCCCGCGGCCGGCGGGGGAGCAGCGGCCTCCGCCCGGCACCGGGGCTCGTCCCCTCCGCTCGGGTAGGGGCTAGAGCTCCTCACCGTTCCCAGCCACCGCGCTGCCCGAGTCGGGAGTAATCCTCATGCTGGGGCTCGCCTCCTGTCGCTTGCGATCTAATCGGTTTCTCCTCGGGCACAAGTTTATCTCTCGAAGTTATTTCTCTCTTAATTTCCCCTCTGTAGAGTTAGGGTAGTTCTTTCCCCTGTCATTTGCACTGAAATCTCAAGCTTTCTGTTCGGCACAGGTGTTTTTCTTGAATTCTTGGGTATTTTTGCCCAGTGGAAAGTAAATGTGCATGCCGCAAAAGCATGCGAGCTTACGTCTGCGGGGTGCTTTGTCACCTGACTTTTATTAGCCGAGTATTTAATCCTCCAGCTGGTGAGTTTGTTTGGCTCTTTTGGAGCAAAATAATAAATGCTTATGTGAAGGTATCTGCATAAAGACTTCATGGGTTTGCTTCTTTACCCAGCCCTTTCATACGTGCAGTGTGTTCTCTCAGGTGTTTGTGACGGCATCACAATGTAGACTGATTTATAGACTTATTTTTCTCCTAAGTGTGGCTTTTCTGATCGGGACTTAAAATGATGTCTCGTATGAATGACCCTGAGCCATCTCCCATTGATCTTGAGGCAAAGAGAGAAATTAACTGAAGCAAAGAGGAGGGTGTAAATAATAGCGAGAAGATGCTTTTCCTGAGATACTGGTCAATTTTGTGAAGGAAGTCACATTTGTTATATAAAAGCAGTTGCCCAAGTTACAGCTGTGCCATCAGACTTTTTTTTTTCCCGTGTAAAGTCTTTAGAAGTCGATATTATTTCTCTTTTCTAGTATTTATAGATTTACTGTGCACAACTGTTTACATGGGGGTTCTTACCTTAAAAATGTTGTGTTCCTTGCCAACATACCTTCCTCTTTTTATGCCATGTCTGTATCACTGAGAAAACCTCATCTTTTCTTTCTTGCAATTATATTAGTCATGAGTATTTTTTCCTTTTGTGCCAACCATGCAGCTTTTTAACTTGTGCAAAATATTCAAGTAAATGGAAGTGTCTGTGCACGCGTACTTTTGTAAATGCTCATATTGCAGTGCAGTAATTGCAACTGACCTTTAAAGTGTCACGAGTGGCACAAATATTGCTTGTGATCTTGGGTCAGCAAAGCTATTTTTTGTCCTCAGACTGGGTGCTTTTGCCATAGGTGGGCCAGGTCTGCCAGGTGCTGTTCAGATGCAGCGCAGACACAGCGGCCTTGGGAGCTAACGGTGTGCGGCTCTGCTGCGTGTCTTGCTGCTGCCTGTGCTCCAGGACCAGTGAGCGCTGATACGGAAACATGGATTTATGAGTTGACCTTCATTTTATTATCTTTTACTGTATAATCTTCTGGGACTAAAAGTACACCAAGCAGCTTGTATGCTCTATTAAGTGCATCTAATACCTCTGCTTGTTCAGGAGGAAGTCAGCCGTAGAGCATTTGTTACACGTGCTGTGGTGGCTTGATTTCTCGAAGATGCAGGGCATGCGCAGCTCCTTTGGTTTCACCTGTGGAAACTGAGTACTGCTGTCCAGTGTTATCGTGCTTGTTAATCTCCAGTGCTTTTTATAGTGTTTCTGTCTAAGTTTACTGAATCTGTGCAGGTAGTTGGATGAAATCAACAGGTTACTGTTAATTTTGAGTACTTCTGAATTTCTGAAACCTTAAACTTTGAATGGCATCATCTTTCCATAAACTGATGCCATAATTTCTGTAGATAAAGTCTCAAGAACCTTAAGTTCCAGGTCCAGTTGTACGTATACATTGTAAGCTGTCTTCTCACTTCTCTATATAAAGTCCCTTGTTAGGAGTCCAACTAATAAAGCGGTCATCTTAAGATTGTTAGCAGATAGCTTCATGTGTGGTTTGTTTTGCAGCGTGATCTGCTGTAGTAAAATATTAAGGAGTGTATGTTTATTTAAGTACACAACCTGACTTGAAGCTGTGCTAATGCTCTGAGGCTCTGTAAGTGAAATAATTAGAAAGGTGCATGTCACAATGTTACTCAAAATTTTCACTCCCTGCAGTTTCTTAAGTACTGCCAAACAACACGTAAATTGAGCTGCTTGCCCACGAGGAAGGGTCTGAGCGTGACATGCAGATGGAGAAATGAACCAAATCACTCAGAGTATAGAGGACACTGGCAGCTAGAAATGGATTTGAGGTTTCCCGACTTTATTATGGTAACAGTACAACTGTCATACCACGTTTTTTGTGCAGCATAAATTACATGTATTAGATCATACTATTCCAAGAAGTTGAGGTCACCATCTAGTGCTATCTGCTTAAAAATGAATAGGTCACCCACAAATAAGAACTCTTATTCAGTGCATCTACTCATACTATTGTGTTTTTGTTTTGTTTTGGGTTTTTTGCGATGATTAACATTTTTCTTCTTGGCTGAATGGGGCTGACTTCTGCAAGGCTTGCTTAACACCTGGGAAGTTGCATGCAAAAACTTGTATATTCTCAGTGCCCATTTTCTGTTCCTCCTTTACTCTTACCACACTTTGGCCTGTCCTCTTGTGTCCATGACAAGGCAGTGGATAATTTGCAATGTGTCCTTCCATAATTCAGCTAATTGCTCCTACAAGCATTCTGTTTTCTGGTGTTCAGTTGGCTCCTCCTGTGTCTGTAATTGCTGAATACAATTGACTCCATCTGATTTAGAAATGGAATGTTATAAGACAATTACCGGGAAAGTTTTCATGCTATAGTTATGTGAAGTCTAATGCACTTTCTATTTCAAATGCTTTTTTTCCTCAACTGTAATTCAGATTCCATGCTCGTTTCCATTGTTGGAATGGCACTGTACACGGGCTATGTGTTCATGCCTCAGCACATCATGGCAATATTGCACTACTTTGAAATTGTGCAGTGATGAAGAATGTATTTTCAAGAGGTAATCGGGCTCTGAAATCTGGTCTACGAAGAAGAATGAACATCTTAGTTTTCACAAGACTTCTACCCATGTCAGAAAGACACGATTATGACTCTGAAGACTAGGGAACGAGACGTGTAGAGCAGGGACGTGAGATGTCCCCTGTGTTGTGTTCATTCCTTTTAATTTTACAAGATACGTGCCCTTGTATAGTAGTTTTGTCTACTTTAACATTGTGATTGTACTTTGATATCAGTATTTTCTTAACTTTGTGACAGTTTCAATATTGCACTGTGAAAGCTTTTCTTAATTGTAATTTTCAGTAAATCTTAATTGCCTTCTATTTTTAATCGGAAAGTCATCTTATTAAATGGGGCTTAAAGCTTTTGCTATTGTATGGTATGTATTTGCCTGGATATTTCTATTAATGCGTTTTGTAAGAAAATACATCTAGATTCATATTAGAGACCTGGATATATTCATCTAACACTATTTACAAAAGTTAGTTTGTATGACTGAACTCAGGTGTACTGTTTGCTGTCCAAACTTTGTTCAACAGTGTGTTTGTGTCTATCAACTAAATTAGCAATTATTTCAAGTTTCTGTATTCTACCTGTTGGAGGAGAGTGGGTTTGATGAGGCATTGAGGTGGAGTGAAGACTGCGTTCTTTGTTTGGAGTAGTGCTGTGGTTCTGGGCTTTGTCTAGTGGGGGGAAAAGGACTTTACTGACAGAAGCCCACATAAGGCTTTGGGATAGCACTTTAAATCAACCCTATTTTTCTAGCTACCAATTCATTTGTACTTTTACAGGATGCTTTATTATGTTCCAATGGTTTGGTTATAGTTTCTGCTAATTTTCACTCGACAGTGTAACTATGTCTAGGTTTTAAAGGAGTTTTCTATTGCTGCTAGTGTTCCAAACATGTTCTTGCTACAAATGACCAAAATGTAGGGGTTTAAATGGACTTGAATTACAACTACAGCAATAAGTAGCTAAATACTTGGCTGAAGTCCTGTCTTTTTTTTTTTTTAATAGGGATTTTTTTCAGTTTTGTATACTGAAATGTAAGAAGGTGACAACCTAACTTTCCTAAGTGGAGAAATTTTTTTTGTTGTTGTTTAAAAAATAAAAGTTTAAAAGCAGAGCTTTGATGCAAAACTTTCTTTGAGAAGTTAATGTGTTTCTGGGTGCTGCTTGCTTTTCTCAGAACTTTCCAGAAGATGGAAATAATACTTGACCAAAAAATTGTGTTGTTTTTTTTTAATGGCCTAGTAATAGTACATGCTGTTGTCTTTTATGCAACTTCTGTTGAAATCGGGAACTATACCTAAGTGTACAGCCAAATTGTTGTATTTTAGGCTTATTTAATTTTTCTCAAATGCATACTCATGAGAAAAGAGTGTGTTTCCTCCTTCCTGTATTTAAGAACTTCATTTCTATTTGATTAAAAACTTGATTGTTATCTTGGAGCTATAAACAGTGGGCCTTAAACTTCTTAGGTTGGATCCTAGCCTTACTAAGTTGGTAGGAGTCTCCTATTAAATTAGTGCCTTTGCTTATTAACAACTAGCTATCTAAACATAGGTAGGTTCCTGGGTTGGCGTGGTTTGTTTTTTTTTTTTAACGTATTGAGTGGAATATATTTCAAGTATATATGGAGATTACAATAATATAACATACTCTTTCTGAAGTAATCTAGCATAAATTCCAGCTGTCCATGATTAAATCAGTACTGTGATGTTTCTTTGCAAATTGCTACCATGATTGATACATGTCTGCTGAGAGAGGGGTTTAGTTGTATGGGGGCAGGGGAAGCCATTAGGAATGTTAAACATGATTTTTTAATTGTGAAAGGTTTTATAAAAGGGATTTGATGTGTTAACTTTTAGTAGTTGTCTGCTTTTTGTTGAGGAAAAAAAGAGTAACCATAATCTCCAGTCATTTGCATTAAATTGGAGTGGGTTTGGTCAATATCATACTTCAATTTACTTTTCTAATTTGAGTGTAGTCTTTCAGCATTTCTTTTTAAAATTTTAAATCAAGAATCTCATGGTCTTGGACTGTTCTATTAGATTCCAGATACTTTGTTAAAGATGGAATAATTTCATTAATGAAATGCTATATGTTACTAGAGTTTAAATTTCTAGAAGAAAGTTCTGCAGTGTGTCCTTTTCATAAAGCTGATTTAGTGAAGAGATGGTTCAAGGGGTGATAATTATGAAGCAGAGTAAGTTTTCTTTTTTAAAGTTAGGGTATTGGTTGGGATTTAATTAACCATTAAATTTGAATAATTAATCATAAGGCTACCAAGTTGTTTTCCCACTGCTTTATTGTCATGCTAGTGGGGGGATCATACCTTCCTTGTGATAGAACCATTAAGTTTTTTCTGTGAAGGCTGGAGGTCGAAAGCAGTTTAAATACTGTTGGGAGGCAGTTTTGGTTGATTATGCTTCTGTTTAAACAGGGTGATAACAATTGAGGCATCAGGAATTTAGATAAAGTTAGAAAAAAATAATTATGAGAAATGAGGAAAAGAAAAATCTGAGAGCATTACAGTTGGCTTCATATTAGTCTTTTAACAGTAATAGCTCTTGGGGTTTTGATTGAGTCATCAGAAATAAGCGTTTAAAAATGCATTAGCTGTGTTACAGCACAACTGATAAAACCAGCTCCATCAGCCGGCCCCGCCTGAGGCTGGTGGAAGGTGTGGCCGGGGCGTCCCAACCCGGCGGGGTGACTGGCTGTGCTGGTCTCCCCGGATGGAGCCTGTGTAGCCTGCAGCCGTGGTGACTTCCAGAACTGGCTCTGCAGAGGCACCTGGGCTCACACGAGGGCAGGGTGCTGTAGAAATAGTCGCTAAAAACCTTTGCAGTAGGAGTTGTCATTACCGAAGAGGAAACTGAGACACAGTGTTGCAGAAAGTCTGGAGCCAGAAGTGGATCCAGGATGTGTGTGTATGTATGTCCTGGATCAGTTACACTTATGTGTACACATCTCCATTGTTTCTTTTTTATATTTATAAAAACCTTGTATATTTTTTTTGTCAGAAATTGTTACATAGAAATTAGTTTGGAGGCAGAGGCTGTGGGTTGGTTGGTGTTTTGTTTTGTTTTTATAGTTCCTTAACTAGCCTATGAGGAAAATATCAGAGAATCCTAAATTGAGACTTTCTTGGCAAAATTTAAAAAGAAAACAGTTTGTGGATTTGTGTAAATATGCAACATTGGAAAGAAATAGGTGTGCAAGGAGCATAGCACTCTAAAGGTGAATCTTACGTGATAGGTGCGTGTGTTGTGTGCTCTGGTGAGACCTCACCTGGGGTACTGCATCCACCTCTGAAACCCTCAACACAAGAAGGACATGGACCTGATGGAGTGAGTCCAGAGGAGGGCCAGAAAAATGATCAAAGCGCTGGAGCACTTCTTCTGTGAAGACAGGCTTAGAGGGTGGGGTTGATCAGCCTGGAGAAGAGAAGGCTCCAGGGAGACCTTATAGCGACCTTTCAGTGTCTGAAGGGGGCCTACAAGAAAGCTGGGGAGGGACATTTTATAAGGGCATGTAGCGACAGGACAAGGGGCAATGGTTTTAAACTAGAGAAAGGTAGATGTAGATTAGACGTTAAATTCTTTACTATGAGGGTGGTGGAACACTGGAGCAGGTTACCCAGAGAGGTGGTGGAGGCCCCATCCCTGGAGTCATTCAAGGCCAGGCTTGATGGGGCTTTGAGCAGTCTGATCTAGTTAAGAGATGTCCCTGCTGACTGCTGGGGGGTTGAACTAGATGACCTTGGAAGGTCCCTTCCAACCCAATGCATTCTGTGATTCTATGAAATTGATGCAACTGGTGTGATGTTGTGAAGCATTGCCCTGTTCCCTTCAGGGGCAGTAATGAAGTGTGCTTTATAAATACTGAGGAAGGGGTACCTGCTGTTGGCTAACAACACATAAAGGTTGTTACATTGAGGTGAAGGGACACAACTTGAAGAGATCTGATACCGTGAGATGAGTGGGCTGTGCACAAAGCTGCAGAGACAGCAGCTTTCCTCTGAAATACCAGAGCAGCATGCTGCTCTGCAGCTGGGACCCCCATAAAGGTTTTCAGTGCCAGAAATTCCTTTCATCTGCTAATTTACCCATGTTTTCTACAACTGCTATTGTAGGAAAGGTTTCTTCCCCTCTTGCTGACTTGTTATCTTGACACCGGTGAGGCTTTTTTGTTTGCTTTTTAAAGACAAAAGCATGAAGTTTTTTGTGTGGTTTACATTGTTTCTCTGATCTGCTAGGTCAGCCTTAACCAGCAGTCATCAATGAGCACAATAGCTACTGTCTTTTCTGCCCTTTGTGTAATGATGATTTAAGGAGAAAATCTGGTGTCATAGTCCAGAGCTGGATCCACCTACTTCTCTGTGTAGTGGCAGGAGAGGAAATTCTAGATCCGACCTAGATTTCATTGTGAGATTTCAGGAGAAACCCCTCTGCTTTTTGTAATCTTCAGTATATCATCACAAGATCCTCAAATCATCTAGACTGTCATAAGAAATTATGAATATCCATTCTCACTGAGCGTTTGACTGGGTAAGACTTGAACAGGCCTTGATGTAAACCCGCTTCAAACGCTGACCCAATTTCTAAAACACCATTAAAGTGGAGCTTTTTATTCACGGTAATTTTGCAACGGCAGCAGGTGCCTTATCTCAAATGTTACAAGTACTGACTGTTAAATAAAATGGAGAATTACGTTATGCAATATCTTATCAGTAAATGTTTAACACAGTGTACAAAAGCTGGGAGGTGGCCTTGGCTGAAAGACTGTGCCGAAGTTGTGAGGCTGCGGCACCTCTTTGCAGTGCTTGTGGCTTCTGTGAGACATCCAGCATGTATGCTTCCCAGCATTTGTATTTTTTTTTTTTGTGGGTGGGCTTCTTGTTGTATTAAAAAAACAAAACAAAACCAAAAACCCGACACCATAACTAAACTAACTTTAGGGCACTAGCGAGCACATTATTTTGTAGGTAGTACTGCTTATTTTAATAGTGAATGAGGTGATGACATCCATGTACAATTTATAAGCTGTATCTGTTTATGGGTCACGTATTTAGATGTTATAATATGAATGTACAGAAGCCTGCTTTGTTTTGGAAAGAGCCCTGTCGAGTATTGGAGACTCTTGTTTTGCACTTAGAACAATTCCCTGTGTTTTGCTGTTGCTGAGATTTGTGGCTCCAGAAACACATAACTACTTGGTATTTGGGAGTTAGGAAAAGTGGAATCTCTGTAACAATGTGGAGAAGATCCTCTGTTAATGGCATTCTACATTCTGGGGGAATTTTCATATGAGTTACAGTGATTTTAATCTCAGATTGGTTCATTATGTAAAATCAAAGGGAAGGTGCTTACGGTGGAATTGGTACCGAAGAAAAGAAACTGGAAATGAGAATTTTGTTTGTCTTTGGACGAGCGACAGGATGAACTGAGGGATGAAAATTCTTTTACAAAGCTTCTGGTTTCTGTGAAACTGAAACCTTAATGAAATGGGCTTTTCTAATATTTTGAAGAATGTGGGAGTTATTTCCCTAAACAGCAAGTGTAGCCTTGTTTTCAAATCTGAAGCTGATACCTGTGCGAAACCCCAAAACTTACTGCACAAAAGAAAGTAAATATTTCATGTAAATATAAGTTACCAAGCTAGGAGCCTTACGTTACAGAAGAGTTGATTTAAGGGGTGATAGTACTGCCCTGGTAATATGACTACATATTTAGACTGCGGTGGGAATATGTGGACCCATGGTTTCACCTGGGTTGGAGATCCTTTATGCTAGAAAGACACCTAGGATATGACATTTATTTATTTAAAGGTTTGGAGTGATGGTGTTTGGGGTTAGAGACTGAATAATCATCCTAAGGGCTTTACTGTTATATCTTGTGTTATGTAAATGGATGTTTTGATGAAATAAACCAATGGAAAACCCTGCATCCCCGACACCTGTCTTGAGCTAGACAGATAATCATGGATCAGTAATCACTAAATTGGATATAGGACGTGCCAGTTGCAGACAGATAATCATGGAGCAGTAATTGCTAAATTGGATATAGGACGTGCCAGTTGAAGCTACAAACCAAAAGTAAGAAGCTTGGAAAAGACAGTGTGTCTGTGCAGGGAACAGCCATCCTCTGTGTTGGCAGGGTCATGGTGGTGATCTTCTGTCACAGTCTATTACTGGCTAAACTGTACTCTTGTAGATTAACAGAAGATTTTTTTTTTTTGTCTTTTTGGTGCTCTTTCTTAACCTTGAAGGGTGCGTGCTGTGTGTGATATCGATCTTGTCACAGCAATGCTTCATTAGACTGGATTATCTTAAGGGTGTTTTAACGGTGAGAAGTTGACTAATTTTGTAGGTGGCTCTTCTAGTCTTCATTGCTCAAGCTTTGGAAATGAAGCATATGATTAATAAACAGCTTACTACTATCTTCCCACAAAAAACGAATCATAGTATTTATTTTAATCTTGTTGAAGAGGGTATCCAGATAATGTTTGAGGAAGAAGCCCAAAATTCAATGGTAGTTGTAGCCGGTTGCTTTCTCGTTAAAACTGACAGTTCTTGGATATGAATCTTTGAAAGCCTGAATGTTCCTGGGCAAGCTTCCTGCTTAAGATCTATCTGATAGTTGGAACTAACAGATGATCAGTGCTTCACTAATATTCATACAGTTACAACACCATGTCTGGTGCATCTAGTTTTTATTCATGCTCCTATCTGCAGGTGGAATTGTCTTGGTGTGTCTTGCATTTTGTGCTCTCCGTGATTTGAGACGGATGATGTTATCTCAGGCCCATATTTCATGATGACAAGAAGTAGCCCTCAAAAGAAAGTTTTGGGAAAAAAATTGTCTTAGTAATGACTGATCTTATTTGTCTTTTATGTGAAGTTTGCTTGTTTTAGGTCTGCCTAGGGAGAAAAATGTACATATTTGTGATCATGTAAGGACTTAAACCAAAAATCCTCAGGCAAAGGTTTGTGTTCCTCTCCTGCTTCTGTAATGATTAGCTGCTATCCTTTCTTCCATTTGGATTGTTTTTTCTGTCAAGTTGTTCCTGCTTCATGTACTTCAAGGAATTGATGCTTCAGAATACGTTTTCAGCGTTGCTATTTAATACATACTAGTAAGGTTACAAAGTTGTGGAAGATATCTTTGCGTAATATTCTTGCTGGCATGATAGGACTGTGCCGTCAGATCATCTGAAGAATTAGCCAAGGGAACACTTCGTCTGAATTTGAGTATCTAGTTACAGATCCCAGACTCGTTACACCTTGTACTTATTACTGGCTCAAAGTAACGTTTTGGAGAGAAAGCCACCTGTATTGCATCCCGGGACCGAAAAAGCTTATATACTTGGGTAATGTGTGCTGAATTTTAATCAGAATTATCAGATAGTTCCCAAACTCAGAACTGATTAGTGAGTGATTATGTGAAAATCCTGGTCATTAACCATGTTTCAGAAAAAATCTTCAACCCCTCCCTGTGTGGTGGTAGTGTATTCCAGTGGGCTGAACAGAAAATCAGTGCTCAGATCAAAGTGACTGAGGGTAAAATGTGCAATCTGTCTGCCTTAGACCACAGAAACGGGCCACATTTAGACAGTCTGCTGAGCTCCTGGTATCAAATGGGAAAGTGGGCTTCGCTGGAAAGTGATCAAGGGACTATCTATACCCAGGGAATAGGAGACAACTTCTGTGGAAGTGAGGCTTTCTGGGTCAGGATGCAGCTGCAGGGTATGCCTGCTCAATGTAATGGTGCCTAATGCCGGGATCCGAGAGTACTCTGTGGAAGGCCTTGTGCAACTTTGGGTTTCCTTGGAAAGAGAGTTACATTAAGCTCTGCTCACGCTGAAAAGAGTGAAAGTGTTTGTGAGGAATCCTGAACAAGCTGAAGTGCATAGAGATGCTAGCTCTGGTCTCTGCAGTGTGCAGCATGGTGTGAGGTGGGCAGCCTTTAGACATCAGCATGAGGTCTTATTTTTCAGTGCTGCTTCTGCTAAATGTGATGTGCACATGAGCACAAATGGTCTGTCTTGTACCTTTTGAAAATCATAAGGCTTTTTCAGATGAGTGGCAGGCATAGGTCAAGCCTTTCATTCCTTCTTTGGCTAGTGACTGCAATCTGGGAAGAAGATGCTATGCTGATTGGTAGTCTTTAAATTGGTTGAGGATGATAATATTTATTCCTTTTAAGGCCAACTTATATGTGTCCCATGATATGGATGTCTTTACCTGCTGCGAGAAGCAGTCCTGTTGGGAAAACATCTTTTGCCTGGTATTTCAGCAACATTTCAACTCTCCCTACAGCTACTGATAAACCCTTTGCATTGTGCATTAGTTTCAGGTCTAGATTAGAAGGATGGTATACATATGAGAGTACATGGCTAGGAGAAAAGGAAATTGATATGTGTCTGTTTTGTTTCACCTGCTGAGTTACTACCTGTTTTGACAGTCGGAGACTGGAGTTACCAAGGGTAGAGCACTGGGTTACGGTAATGAAAACCAGACGGTGACAGTAACACTGATGCTGTGGTAAGGATCTGCTGTGACCTCCTACCTAGGAGGGTGAAGAGGGTGCTTTTTTTTTTTTTTTTTTTTTTTTTTTTGCAAAAGGCTTACTTTCATAAGCAAGGTGAGTTTTAGTGAACTAGAAAGCCAAAAAAGAGCACATAAGAAATGGAAAAAGGTAAGGACAGGCTACAAAGCAAATGTGTAAAAGCATCACTTAAGACAACCTTATATGGCATTATATGACAATGACTTATGTGGATGAGGGCAGTGGTGGATGTTCTTATACCTTGACTTTAGAATGGCTTTTGACACAATCTCCCACAGCATTTTCACCTGAACCAGAGGAAGTATGAGTAAAGTGAATGAACTGTTGGTGGTTTGAACTGGCTGGATCACTGGACGCAAACCAGTTGCTCAATGTTCATTTGTAAGGTGGCTAAAAGTGGAGTACTCTGTAAGGTGATACTGGGCTGATGTTCAGTGCCTTTATAGATGACCATGATTATTAGACAGTGTTCCTCTGAGGGAGGGAGTTAATGTGCTGGAAGATAGAGCCTGGGTTTAGGATTTGACTGACAGAAGCCTCATGCAGTTTGGCAAGGAGAAGTGCCAAATTCTCAGCTTTGCTGAGAGGGATCCTGGGTGTTACAGTGGCATGGGCTGCACAGGAGCCAGCAGTGAGTTCACAACATAAATATGTCACCCTGTCTGCTAGGCTACAGTGGGAGAACATGGCCACCAGATTGAGGGAAATTGTGATCCTCCTCATGCTGTTGAGGCTGCAGCTGCAATACTGTGCCTGGTTTTGAGTTCTTTGGTTCCAGAAGGATGGTGAGAAGATATCCAGAAGAGGCTGCAGAGATGGTTAGGAGTTAGGAACAGGTTTCCTAGAGTGGTGGAGAAGGCTTTCAAAACTTGGCTGGACAAAGCCATGACTAACCTGATTAGAACTAGTGCTAGCAATAGTCCTGCTTTGAGTGGATGGACGGACTAGGTGATCTCCAGAAGTCCCTTTGAGCAAGCTCATTGTTCTTTAAAGACAAAGGGAAATGTCAAGTGAAGGAGTGATACTATAAACGTCATGTGGATCATGATAGCAACTAAAGATAGGAGAATTACACAGATTATGAAGTGTTAAGAAACTTACAGGATGACAGAGTGAAAGTACAGGGAAGGTTCTGAGATGACAATAGCGATGTGGTCCCAAGATGATCTCTACAGCAACATTGTATTTCCCTCAATCCTATTATTAGTCAAGAAAAAGTTACAGTTAATAAGACTGAAAACAGTAGAGTGGAAACCACTATCTTCTGAGTTTGAAATAAAAAAAATCAGGAGAGACACATGCTGCCTTTGGAAGTCTATTTCCTATAAAACTGAACAGCTGAGCAGAATTAGTTACCTTCTCATGAGCTCTGTTTTCAGAATAGGAGGTGTCTCATGCACTTGCCCCATACTTTGTTCGTTGTTGGTACAATATTAAAGTGACTTTTTTTTTTTTTTTTTTTGCCTTGCAGTGCATGTCCTGAGTTGTCTTCCAGGCTTAAAGGTTGATTCATCCTTATTCACATCTGGGGACTTTGGTACAAGAGATTTAACAAGTCATAGACATGAATGGCTCTTCTGTTAAGAAATCAAAATGTCTCATCTCCATTTTCTGTAAAGTATTTTTTCTGGAAAAGAATGGAAAGAAGGATCTAATTTCCAATAATACAGTTTGAGGCTGTTCCTGGTGAAACTTGAAAACAGACTATTTATGGGAACTGATTGTTCTTGTGAAGGGCCTGAAATTATAAACCAGAGAAAACAAGCCTAGTTTTGCAGTTAGTATTTATGAAGTATTTTTTTTCTTTCCTTTCAGTTATTATAGAATTGCTGTTGATGTTCTTTTGTGAATTCCCAGATGATGTGTAGTTAAGAAGAACTGTTAAAAAGGAATGCTTTGTTGTCTTCCAGTTCTGGATCTTCATCCACAAGAAAAAAAGCACTTTGTAAAGTACTTCTTTTTGTAGGTGTCAGAACACTTACAAAGTGCCACTTAAGTGCCTTCAGTCAGAGACTAGACCTTTATTTTTTGTCCTTTTGCAGTAGTTGAAAAGGGTGGGAGGGAGCTTATGCTCTTGCTAGAGATGATTTTTATCTTATTTGGACTATAAGGCCTCTTGGCAAAAATGAGGATCTGTGTAGCTTGAATTTCTCTTCTCATTATGTCCAGTTTAATGGGTAGGGGATGTGGTTATCCTTGCTAGCTGAAGTTAGTGGCGGCTTTACTTACCTACCTAAAATGCAGTAGTATGGTCACTCAACCGGGGGAACCCAGCCTCCAGTCCTTGCTTTCACATCCAAATGAATTTACAGGAGTATCAGGGAGACTGGAGTATCCTTATTAGCACATGTCCAGACTGGGTATCCCTCGATCCACACTGTTTGACCCCAAATGCACTAGCTTCCAACTTTTTTTTGCACTTTACTGAAAATTTCACTCTGGGAATGAGGCAGATTTCCCACTGACAACTCAGTTGATATGTCAGGGTAACTACACCTGATCCCCGCAACTCCCCTGACAATGACTCTGAATGCAGTGACTTGTTTTGAGTGACAGCACTCAAGGAATTAGAGCTCACCTCTATAGTGTGGGTGAAGCTTGTGAAAATTGCCTCTGATCTCCATTTAATTAGCCTGTTTGTCATACCAGCTTGATGTACTGGTATAACAAGCCAGAATGTCAAGTGGATTACAAACATCAAACGACTGCTGTGCTTTTAAACGAGCTGTAAGTTTAAGGTTTCTAGTCAAATCAACCTTCTCACAAAGCCATCAACCAATGACAAACCCCCAAGAATTACACTTTAACAAGGATGCTGTCAGTAAGAGGGAAAGTTTGCACTGGTGAAAAGGAAACTGCGTCTGTCTCTCTGGAAGTGCCTGATTTCCCCAGCTGTTTCCAGCTGTGCGCTTTTGCAGAGCTTTGTCTCTAGTTAGACTAGAGATTAATTTTGGGGACTGCTAGCACAGCAAAAAGCAATGCATGGTTTTGAAGAGAGGGGAGTCTTATTTTCATGGTCAGTGGGGTCATCTACAGTTTTGGGAGCCAAAAGGTCTTCTGATTCTTCTTGTCCGTACATGTCTTCTCAAAATGCTTTTTGTATGCATCATATGCTTGTACATATAAAGGAACAAACCAGGTAATCTGTTGTGGGGTGGAGCTGTTACCCTTCCAATTATTAATATTTTCCTCATCTCTAACCGTAATCCTGCTTCCAGCTAAGCCTATTGCTACCTGTCCTGTCCACTGTGTGCAGCAATGACTGATTGTTCCTTTTCTCTTTGCAACAGGTTTTTATATACTTGAAGGCTGGAGGGATGAGGCGGGGAATTAATCTTCTATAAGCTAAATTGCCTCAAATCCTTTCTGAAACTGCATGTTATCTCATCTTATCAGTGCCAACTAAAGTAGAAAAATTGTACCCTGAAAGACATGTGAAATAATCTTGTTCATACATCCCTGACTGATGTTTACCTTGTATTGGCATTATATTGACTTGTCTTCTGCTTGATATCAATGGCCTTCCCATCCTCTGAAGAGCTGTCACCTTGCCAGCCAAAAGTCCCAAAGTCATTCACTGGGTGTTACTATGAAAATGTAATGCTTGACATAAGTTCCTGCTCAGTTTTTCTCCTTATCCCAACTACTGCTCCAGTTTGAGTTTTGTTTGCCATCCAGTATTCTTGCAGTTGGAAGTGGTGTAGTTATCCATGAAATACCCAGCTCAATGCATCTTTCCTTTTTGACAGAGAACCATGGATAATAACCCCTTAGGAATAGTGTCTGCTGACTTTTGCAGCCATCCTATGGTTATTTGATCTAATCTTTGCTTCTGCAGCTTACTTGCGAGATTGTCATGTTAGGTAACGTTAAAGGCCTGTACTGAGATCAATTTTTGACATCGATTGCTTCTTCCCTGTCCACAATGCCTGTTGATCTATTGTGGAAGGAAGTTAGATTGGTTCGGTATGATTTGTTCCCTACGATTCATCTGCTTTAGTACCTTTGGTGGGTTCACAGATGGTATGATTTATTCTAGTAGTTTTCTGGTAATTTAACATGACAGGTTTTTAATTTTCAGCTCCTCTTTTTCCTCCCCTTGTTAGAGGTACTGTAGATTTTGTCTGCCAGAAATTGCCTATGGGGATGACCACCAACACTTCTGGCATTAATTCCTCAGTGGGGTTTTTTTGAGTTATCCTAGAAGAAAACGCATCATGCCCAACCGGTATGAAAAGGATGTCCCAGTTGTCATAACCTGTTCTTATCGGGGATTTTGGGTTAAAAATTCAATCAATCTGTGCTTTTATTGAATTACTTTAAAAATATTTTTCTTAGTAATACTTAGTAACTGTGCTGTAGGTAATCTTATCCTTTTTGTTATTGGTATTAATTGTATTAACCATCTGCATGCTGCGGACATTTCTAGTGAAGCCTCCTGTATGGTGACATTAAATGTTTTGAACTTGTGCCATTTTAAAATATTTTTCTTCTTTTCTGAACTCCTATTCTAAATTCCCTATTCTTCAAGCTGCTGAAGTGTTTGTGTTAATGCCCCTTCCTAGTTACATCTCACTTTGTCTTGCCATTCCTGATTTTGTCCCTAGGCACTCTTGCTATTCTTTTATACTCATCTTTAGTGGTGTGACCTAGATTGTTTCCTATACAATTCTCTATTTTCATGTGAGGTCAATAAAGAACTTGTGTAATTTCTTTGAGGAACTGGGACCCTAATTCCTTTTATTTTTCTTATACCAACTTAAGGGTTCATAACAGGCAAGTTTCTCTGAGTTTACCTTTGTCTTGAAGGTAATTTTCTAGGTATCTTGTAGCCTTCCAACGGATCACTCAGTCTATACTTCTTAGTTTGTGTCACCTTTACTCTCCCAGTCGATCCCTCCCTACATGTTATCACCAAATCTGGCAGGCCTTCCTCATGTTCCTATCTGCTCGATATCAGAAAGCATTTTTATTATTGCCATCCACAGGACTATGTCCTACTGTGCTCCTCTCCTAAAAGCAGCCTGGGTGGGTGGTTTCCCTGCCATTACTGCTTTCTGAGTGATGTTGCCAAGTGAGGGGAATGTGTGTTCATGAGAAGCCTCATCCGTGTAACTTTAATCAATCCTTGGTATGGCATCTTCATGTTTCTTTCCCTCTTCATTCGTCACTTATCACAGGGCAGGTTTAACATGTGATGCGGTCCAGACCTCACAGCATCCTCAAGATAAAAGGTAGCAACTTTTCTTTTTAGCTTACCTGTACTTCCAGAAGAAGCTCCACCCATTCATGTGTATGTGATAGAGCAAGAGCATCTACTTCTCCCTAGATGCCGTACAGTCTGCTCTGTGCTCCTGTAGAGCCACGTGCAGCTCATGTACACAATGTTACCCATACTGGGTGATGGGAGGAGCAGAAGATGGTAAGGGAAGAGATGCATATCAGTTACTAAGGAGGAGAGGACATGTAATAAAGCCACTGAATATGTGGAAAATAGATTGTGTAGCCTAATGATAATTTCTGGCTGTCAGTACTGCAGCCAGTGAGGTTTGAAAATATTGATTGGCACCCTTCTTCCAACCCCCGGATGCTACTTAGGCACCTAGCAAACACCTTGTATGTGATGTCTGAAGAAAAATAAAGCAACTTAGAATTTTTGCAATCCAGAAATTGCATCCAGAGCTAGTAAAGTGTATGCATTGTTACAGAAAGGGAGGAGATCTTCTGATCAGATATGATGCATCTCATGACACTTAACTCTCCTTTTAAACGGGAGATGCAGTAAGGCAGTCACAAAAGAAAGGATGACTGGAGCCCTGAATTAAACCAGCACTTTTCAAAATGAAAGTTTGAATGACTGTGAAGTATGTTTGGGAAGAGATAAGGTGGCACGGACTCCTCAGGAAAATACTCCTCACTTCTTCCACAAAATGTTGTCCTTCCTGGCAGCTATAAGAAGTATGCAACATTTGCTTTGAGCTGCTGAAGCTGGGAGAGGCCAGAGCTAAGGCTGAGATCTCCAGAGGCTGGACATGTTAAAAAAACTGGAGATGAAAAGTAGTGAGGGAAGATGAGGAGGGCTGCCAGCAAGGAGGGTGGCAGGGACTGCCAGTGAGAAACTGTGAGCTAAACATGTTCTTTGTAGGGCTCATCTTGACCTGAATAAATGAGGCAGTTCAGAGTTACTTAAAGTAATGCAAAGGCATCTGTCCAAGGTTACTTGATACAAGTAATGAAGCTGAAGGCACATGAGAGGCACCTTGATAGGGCTGGTCTCTGAAGCAGGGAGCCGAGCTTTGCACACGGAGGCTGGGAAAATTGTCAGATTGTCATCAAAATTTGCAAAGACAACAAATTCCACGGAAACTCTGGGTGGTTTTCTGATGCTTGTGGGCGAAAGCCCTCTTTTTGGCAACTAAAAGGAAACTGAGTAGGGAGAGAGAAAGATTAGTGTAGGTTGTATGGATTATAGCAGTAGATAATAATTTTGTGACACCTTTTTCTTTAGAAGATTTTCTTCAGAGTCTTGCAGGGGAAAATGTTGTAGCTCATTTTGAAACTTTGCTGAAGCAGGCAGGGATGCAGCCTAACACTTCAGGCACTTCTAAGAAATATTCTTGCCTCCCCTTAGCTCCTTTCTCTTTCCACTTAGAGTGCACTTGCAAGAGATCCAGCACCTTGGCTGCAGACTCAGCTGTGCTGCTTCTTGAGCCCCATGCCTTGAGGGTGATGGAATAGCAACAAACTGTGAGTAGAGGACAGGTCTCTGCTTGTCTTGAGCCAGTGCTCTTATTTCCTTTTTTTCTCAGTTTCCTAGTTGTCTTCAGATAGTGCAGGGATTAGGTAAGTCTGGTATTAGAGTAGTAATCATCCTGGCCAAAATGTTGAGGAGTCCTAGCCCCATTTGAGTCAGTGGGATTGGTGTCATTGATGTGCCAAGTGTCAGGATTTTTGCCTTGGTGTGTCTGAGCTGTTCAGAGAGATCACACTATACACACACTGTATTGTCTGCTGAGTGCAGCATATTTACCACTTATTTATTCTCCCTCTGTAATACTTAAAATTCAAACATTAAGCCAACTAAACCCACTGAAGTGGAGCTGAATATTTGTGAAAAACAACTACAAGTCTGTTCTCAAAGTGTAAACACTTGTATTTTCCTTGCACTCAGTTAGTTTCAGTGAAGTGAACTTAGTCCTGATGAAGTGTGCCCATCTGAAGGCTCTAAAGCTGGAAATATCTATCCATGAGGCAAAACAACAGGGAACTGCTGATGCAAAACCTTTGGCTGAACAGTTTGGCTCTGCATTGGACCAAGAACTGCAGACAGCTTGAGCCAGCTACAGCATGGGATATAGTTCAGTCTGTGGCAGCACAGAGCCAGCTCCATGTGAGGTTTTTTTACCTTACTTATTAGTGGCAGTTAGGTACACTGAATTTAATAATAAAATTAAAGCATGTTTTCTGATGAAAGTCTATTTGCTGTACTTCATAAGGAGTATGTCTCTGGTGAACTGCCCTGAACTGCCCAGAAAGCTTCTCACAGTTTAGACTGCACTTTGGTCTGTGTTTGGGGAGTTGGGAGGGGAAAGGTTCTTGGCCTTCCCTTGAGAGATTTTTCAAGTAGGACTTACTTCCATTAGCTTTGTGATGCTGTTTCAAAGCTGACCTCTCAAAGCTGTGTGAAACTCCATGTTGTCTTCTGTTTTGATGTTCATTGCATGACCAACTTCTTGCTCCACCAGTGGTGAGTGGTGTTACCCCATCGGCACTGTGCAGCGCAACCAGGACGTGGTGGGTGAGACTGGGGCGTGCCCTAAAAAATCAGGGAGAAAGGTTTCCACCGCTTACCATCTCTGCAGATCGATTCTCACTAACTTTATTTTGGAGCTTGGCAACAGCTGAGGAAGTGGAAGGTAACCAGGCATAACTGAGGAGGAGACTTTTTAATTCCTACAGACCTATACTGGTGCTAAACACAATCTCGTAACGAAGGGCCAAAAACTGGGTAATCCAATCAAATTAGTTCCATGCCTTCTTTCCTTCTGCTGATATTAACTGTGTTGTTCTGGGTTGAATTAAAGCAAAATGTGAAGCTGAGGAGTATTCAAAACTATCCTCCAAAGAACAAAGGCATTTCTAAAGAATGGGATAAATTTTTGGTACTTTGTGTGAACATATCTTTCACATGGACTTCTTGGCTTTTATCGGCCTGTGGAAACCCAACTATTTATTTTTTTAAAAGGCACTTTCCTAATGCCTTATATTTTGAAGATAAAAGGTTAGTTCTGAAAATTCAGCTTCTATATTTGGTGAATGATTGGCAGTGGTCAACATCCATAGTAGTTTTCCCTGCGTTTGGTAGGATATTAGGATGGTTCAGTCCTGACTTGAAGTAAGGGCCATTTTATATGATAGATGGGATTACCTGTTATTGAATGTTCACATCTTACTCAATGGAAGCTCATAATTATGCTAGTAACACTGGATACCTACATTTCAAAATTTTGGTTATTAATTAGTGTTTTCATTATGAGCCACTAGGTAGATAACTGCAGTGATCGTTTGCATCTGAAAGCAACAGGAAACTGTATTAAACTAAATTCGTGTTCACAAAGTGTTTCTGAAGGGAGATGGAGTCTTGCATGAAGTGTTACTGACTCCTGTTTACTAGAAACCACTTTGGAACAGGGTGTCTTGGCTGGAAAATGGGCAAGAAAACAGTCAGGCCAGTTGTGGGCAGTTTGGGCTAGAGGGCTGTAGGTGTCCACAGCTTTGAGAACAGGGGGAGCTGACTTTCTGTGTTATACTGCCTTATCCTGAAGAATGTGTGTGTGTATTTTGTTTTTGTTGTTTGTTACTATGATAATTAATTTTTGCACTCTTTGAGCATACTATTCTAGGATATATGCTAGAATAGACCTGGGGAAGAAAGCAACTTTGCCACCTTCTGGGTGTCCTAGGTCTCTTCTTATGCATGAGAAGCTGAAATTTTTTTTTTTTTCTTCTATAGGACCTTACTTCAGTAGCTGAACTCGCTGCTACCACTACCTTGCTGTTTCTGATCAGCCTCAAGCCCTGTTGTGTTTTCCAGAATTGGCTCCAACCAGCCTTTGGGGACTGGAAAGTGTGGAGTTGGTGTCTGTGCCAGCCTCTGCAGCTCCAGACCAGTGGCCTGAGCACCAGACCAGTTGTGACATTTTCCTGATGTTGTGGAGGGTGGGAGTTGTGCTGCAAAGCAATGTGGTTAGATGTTGTTGTATTATGGATCTAAGTACTTGTGGTCAAGCCTGGGCAAGTAGGTAGTAATGAGAGCTGAGATAATGAAACAACAGCATAGAAGTACGTAGTGTTGCTTGGTAAAGAGTAGTATGGAGGCAAAGGGTAAGTATCATGGCTTCTGGACTGTGAGCTCAAGTATGCAGGCTTTATATGTTTTCTTTAGTTGTGCTTTTATCTCAGCCTGTGAAATCTTGGCAGGGGAATACAGAGTCAAGTAAAAGCCCTGTGCTCTGAGGACAGTGGAGCTGAGTGGGGATGGCTTGTGCCCACAAATGTATTCAGCTTTCCAGCCGCAGCAGGGATGAGGTCTGTGTTTTCTTTTTGTGATGCACAGAAAGCAGAAAGGTTATGGCTATTTTCTGGCTTGTGGGTTTAATGAAAGCTTTGAAAAACAGATCTTGCTTATCCTCCCTCAGAGCTGACTTTCAGACACTTGCTTTTTTTGTTTGAAAAGTGTATCTACATTGAAAAACCTATCTATGTAACAGTAGCACGAACCCATACTTCAGGTGGTTAATGTCTCAAGTCAAGTCTGGACATAGCTGCAGTGCTTAAAGGATAGACCTGAAGGTAAGTTAAACACAGTATTCCCTCACATCTCTCTCCTGTCCTTAACCTGCCATAGCTCTTGCAGTGAAAAAGGAGACACAAGGATGACTGCCCAGGCACAGCACAGGAGCAAATAGTCTGATCTCATCACCGTCTCCATTTTGCGAATATATCCAGAGCACAGCAGTGGCAAACTCTTATTTATCCAGTTTCCAATTCCCCACAGAAATGTGTTACAAGCCAAAGTTTATCTAGAGTCTCCAATGCCTCATTTTAGGTCCAGCAGACACTAATTAGAGACATTAAGCTCTCCACTGCTCCTAGGCTTTTCATGCATCACAGCTGGAGTTTGTTTATATTGCAACTCCGTGCCAAACAAGGCACACCCAAGTGTGGGCTCTGCACACAGTCAAAATCTTTAATAAACAAAATGAGGTTAAGCCCATTCTTTATTAAAAAAAAAGAAAGAGGGAGGGGGAGTCCTTTCAGTTATCAAATTCTTTACATTTTTATTGTCCCTCTTTCCCTTCTTTGCTCCCCCTTTTCTCTTTTAGTTCCTATACTGATTTAAATTTACACCCTTTCTGGTGTACTGAAAGTCTGTTTCCTGGTTCATCTAATTTTCTACGCCTTTGGTTGGTTATACTTTTCCTTGTTTTAAGGCCTTTGAGGCAAGGACATCCATATATTAGGTTATGGATACTATCTTTTCCATATTTATGACACTACTGTTCTGGTTTTAGTTGGTCTGATTTTTAACACCCTGTAGAATAACGACTTTTTCTGTTTGCTTACCCAGCTCTCTTTGAGTGCTCCCAACACGTAGATTTATACTTCTGTTGTGTTTATTTGCTGAGGTTGTTTTCACACAGCTGCTGTAGATGTTTTGGTTTGGAAAGAAGTGTGGAGTGCTGGTTACAGATTACCTAGGAGCTCTGCTGGAGAACCAGTGTGTTGTTCTGCCTTAGTCTGCAGTAAAATTTCTCCTGATTGTTGCTTACTACCTACTCCAGCCCTAAGCTTTTGAATGCTAACGGAGGAGTCTCCTCATTGTCAGGGAAGGCTTGTACAGCCAGCTTGCTGGCTCTCGTTATTGGAAGTGTTTCATATGGGGAAGGAAATCTGGCTGAAGTATGTGTTTTTCCTGTATTAAATATGTTTGTTTGCCAACAACAGTGCTCTTTATCTTTAAAATACAAGGAGCAAATGATGTGGACAGCTAAGATGCATCTGATTCCATGTGAGACGTCCCTTGTAGGTTCAGCTTTTGCTGTCATAGCCGAGATGCAGAGTATGACAGCAGCAGTGCTCAGGTAATGCTGTGGGAGTTATCTGTTTTCTTTGGTCTTCAAAGCCCAGCTGTGCAGAGATCTTGGCTTCTCTGGGCCCACCTTTGAAGCCAGGTTTTGCCAGCTGTGCTTTCCTGATCCTGTTGGTTCACTGTGAAGTGCTGCCCAAACTGGTGCTGCAAAACTCTTGGTGTTTTACAGAGCTTCCAGGCAGGGGTTGATGGCAGTGCTGCCTTCCCAGCATTGTGTGTGGAGGGACCTGGCTGTGGACAGGATGTCCAGGACCAGTGGCCCCAGCAGCTCTGCTTCTGTACCAGGAGGTGATGAAGCCTCTGTTAGAGGACCCTGCTCAACAGGCTATTCAGAGCAAGCTGCAGCAGTGGTTTTTAGAGAGTGACTGGTTGCAAGCCCAGAGGAAGGTACAGTTATGATCGGTCTTCATCTGGGAAGCTAAACAACACTGGAAGAAAGAGCTTGAGAGAGGATCCCTCAGCTTTGTGTCAGGTTACTTACCCTGGCGTTGACAAACAGCTAGTTTTAGCATCACTGGGGGCATGCAGGTGGCTTATGTGTGTACCTGGCCCGTGCTGAGTCTGTGCTGGCACCTTGCTGCTCTACCTGAACGAGCTCCACCAGTGCAGATCTGGCTTGAGTATGCTACTGCCACACCTCTAATTGCACTGTGGTTTTATGTTTGATCTAGGCAGTATTTTACCAGACTGCATGATCTTAATTGTTCCAGTTACTCTTGGACAATGCATCCACATATTTGGACAGAGGGGATGGGTATGTAAAACTGTTCCACCTTATAGTGAATGCTTTTGGTGGTGAGGTGATCTTGAGCAGACCTGGGGGTGCAGTGCCCTTTTTTTGTTTCCCTTGGGTCAGGAGGGTGACAGTTTACTTAGGTTTTCCAATACAGTATAATGATTAGCATCCCAGTGGTCAAAACCAGTTAAGACTGCTATAAGGGAGAGGCAGCCCTCACTTCTCTGCACATTTGTTATGTTTTTTAAGTTAACAAGATGTCTAACCTGAGGGATCATCAGTGATAGAAATTCGTAACATCCCTGTGCAGTCTATTCCCCTATGTAGTGGAATATGCATACTTTAAATTAATGAGTGGATAAATGCACCTTAGTGAGTCCACCATCACCTCCTCGTGGATTTTGTGATGGCCATGGAGAAGGGAAGCAGATGCAGGTTATACTGTGCCTGGACAGCCTGTGCTTCTGTCTGTCCTATGATCCCCAGGGATGGATGTGGCACACAGGTGTCCTGGCTGTGGTGCTCACATCGAGTGGCAGAGTTATCTCAGCACTGCAAAGAGTAGGTTGAATATGCGCTAGCCAGATCCTACAGTTTTAGATCTTTTCTGCTTTCTGAACTCAATGTTGGGGGATGCTTTGCTCAGTAATGGTGAACCTCACAGCCTATCATAAAGCTGATGCTCTGGAGAGATAGACAACATGTACAAACTTGTTTCTTGTTAGCATAATAACAATAGTGAGGTTACAATGTCAGCAATGTTAATTGAAATTACAACAAAGCCAGGTACATGTAATACAATGCGATAACCTAAAGCCAATTAGGCTTCATTGTAAAGTGACAATGAACTTAGCTGCAAATGATTACAAAACTGCAAACAATGTGACAGTGAGACTGTTTGTATTAGTGCATCATTATGTTTATCAGGCTAGCATGAGTGGACCAGTTTTGTCTGAAAAAAAGGGCAGCGCTTTCCTGAATTTGGCATTAGTTTTTGATTTCTGCCTCTTCAATGAGACCAACCATTTTTTTCAGATGGTGGAAAAAGATACAATCTTTTTGGCAAATTTTCACACAGTGCTTGCTGCCTAATTTTCACTTTGATAAGAGTGTTATATTCAGAGTAATCCCCATCCCTAGGTTGCACTGGATGTACAGGAAAACAAAAAGGGGGACAGTAACGCACAACCTTGAAATGGTTGACTCTTGAGATTTAAAATACACTTCTTGGGTGAGATGCTGAGTTTCTGACAGTTCTTGCTCTTTCCTATGTGTATATATAAAAATTGTCTCCTTTCTGGTCCAGATGCTAATTCAGTCACCTGAAATAGTGCTACAGGACAGACGCATCTACATGATGGTGGAAATGTTTAACTCCAGTGTTTCAAGGTTAGTATCGTCATGCTTCTGTCTTGATCCCACTGAAAGTTCATAAGGATTCAAATCTTTTAAAATGGAGGATGACAGCTGTGACTCATGGTCAGCGTATCTTGGCGTTTACCCTGATGAGGAGATTTTTGTGACTCATTTGAGAACAAGCTGATTTGCCCGATGTGCAATTGCTGTACCTCTGAGAGCAAGCCTTTTCCTCCTCAAAATAGGTTCCTGTACAAATTGTTCCTGTGCAAAGTCACTCAGTGCTTGGGTGACTCAAACAATGAAAACAGCAATAGGGTACCGAGCCCGCACAACAGTAAGTGCCATAAAGACTGCAGTCCTCTCTGTTGATGTTCTGCCTTGTGTTATTGCTAGGAAAGAGTTCCCTTGATGAAACTCCAGGAGACACCAGAACTATTACTTCTCAAAGGTACGAGAGGCATCTGTTTATCAATAGATTCGTCTAGACCGCAATGCTTGTCATTTCTCCAGGGTATTTGACACATCACAGCGAGCAAAATGAGAACAAACTCATCTTTCCCAAGATATGCCAGGAACAGAAGAGCTTCTCCTTAAATGAGCACCTCTTAGACAGTAGGTCAGTGTCATGTGCTTAGTCATATGAGAGGTGAAAGATGGCTTTTCCTCGTACTGACGCAGGCCATTTTTTGTCGTTACAGCAAAACTCAGTCGATTATGGAGAAGCAGCATCGGTGCTAGGCAGTTGTTCAGGCTGGATGGTCATTACAACTGTCTAATGTTGTTTTTCCTTTGTTAAAATCATGCAGTTCTTTATTTTTGCCCTCCTCCCCAAAAAGTAAAAATACTTGATCTGACCTCGAGTTTCTGCTCATTACAGCCTTCCAGGTTTCTGTCTCTTTGCTTATGAATCAAACTCCATCACAAATATCTGCAGTTTTAATGCTATGGCAGTAGCGCTCTTGGCATGTTGTTATAGCAACAGTGACTACTTTATATCTCAGAATATCCTATATTACATCATTGAAATAAAATATTTTGTGTCCTATCAGGTACACAATATCTGTGTTGTTTTAAATGATATATTGAAGCACCCATCTCCTTTCTTAGGTAACAGCCCTGTTTCATTGTGCTTGCTTTATACTTCCTGGGTTTCTAATCATGTGTAATGTTTGTCCCAGGAATGCTTCCAGCATCGATACACCTCTTCCGTAATGGAGAGAGCAGAACTGCATGTACTTCTCTGGCAAAGAGTGGCTGCAGCAAAGGAGCCTCTCTCCTATGTGTGTAGCAAAATAAATATGTGTTCAGAACTAGAACTGGGCAAGACCAAGGAGCTTGTTTTGGGGGAAGATGGGTTGCACGGCCAAAAGTTCCCATTGTACTGTGAATTACTGGGATGGAGCAGAAATGGTGGCAGGACCTCCAGCACTCTGAGGAGGGAAGATGATGAGGTCGTACTAGTCCTTCTTGACTCTTCCCCATCCTATAGTGACCTGGGGATTTGTTTCTGCGAAGGGCCTGTTTTTTCTGCAGCCCAGTCTCCTGCCTGTCAGTCTCGGCACTGCTAACCCACCACAGCCTTCTGCTGCGTGCAGGGGCAAGTCCTATAGCCTGTCTGCAACCTGTCTGCATGGGCTCGTGTTTTGGACTCAGCTTATGCTGATGTTGCCCACCTACTCTCCTTTTTTATGTATGCTCTCTGGTATAGCATTTGCATATCAGTTTGCTATAAAACTTTTCACTTAGCTTGAAAATGAAAAAATCCATCAATCCTCTCCAAGATTTCACAGATGAGCACTCTCCCTTCTTCACCCCATCAAGCACCTCCACAAAGGATAGCCTTAGCCCACGCTTGCATGAGCAGACCAAAGGACATCTCTTGCATGGGGGCTATTTTTACAGCTGTGTCAAAGTATCTCAGAGGAAGGAGCTGGAGCTGCAATTGATGTATATCCTTTTACAGATAAAGTTACTTCAAATGTGGCAGTTTCTGGAAGATGACACCTAGTGGAAGTATGACCTTCTTGGCAGTTTTACCATTAACAACAGGCAGTGCTAACAGCTGAATTTATGACAGCTTTATTTGTGTCTGTCTCTGCAAGTTTGTTGTTGAGGGAGGTTCCCCCACCTTGCGCATTCCACATCTAGGCATTTTCTGTGATGGCCCATTCCCTGTTTCTCATAGTGCCATATGAGGACTGGTGGAAAAAATAAAAAAGGACAATGTGTGGAAATGTTAATAGGACAGAAAGGCTTTTGGGTCCTTTGAAAAGTGCACAGATGAACGCCTCCAGCCTGTGATCTGCTTTGGCATGCTTCTGATAGATTAGAAATCTGCAGAAAAGCAGGGGGTGGACTAGATGACCTGCAAAGGGTTCCTGTCAGCTTCAGCATCTCTCTGATTAAGGGTCATCATGCTAAACTTGATTTAAAGCACTAGAGGGAAAAAAAAATCTCACATATGCACACAAGGCTATGGGCGGCGGGGAAAGGGCAAAAACAAAAAAGGAGTGAAAGTTCCCTTGTTTTGTTTGTTGCTTGCACTGGTATTATCAAACCAACCAATGTATACTCCTTGCAGAAATAAGCATGGAATGGGAGACTCTGTTTTTAGAGAAATGAAGGGCTGGCTTCCAGCAAGGCACATATATAATAGCACTTTCCTCTTTCCTGAGCAACACACACAACTGTGCTTTCTTCCTAGTGCCTGTTTGAGGCATACTGAACTCTTCTGTAATTCAGTCCAACTCTAACATCTTTGAAAGGTCACATCAACAGCAGGCAGTTGTATGAAACAAGGAGTTTTTGCATAGGATCAGCAGGGGTATTTCAAGCTGAGCTGAAGAAGTGTTTGTAGGAATCTGCTTACAAGTCTATGTGGTATTTGTTTGTGCATTCCAGTGCTAGTATTTTTACTTTCACAAGCATTGCCATTTAAAAAAAAAGATTGCTTTTTAGAAAAAAAAAAAAAGAAGACTGATACAACACAAAACCTTCAAATTATTTACTACCTGGGTAGTAAGTATGAGTAACAGTTTACCTGTACTTTCTACACTATAGGCTTTGTTACAGAAAAGGCTTTAATAGGATGCAGTGTCTTCTCTCTGAATTATGCATGGCAGCGTGATCTGAGCGGCAATTTACAGGCTGCATGGGGTCCATGCATGCTTCTGCCTATTCTGTTGCTCAGACAGTGTCCAGAAAGACTCCTCCTCTGGCACACACCCAGGCTAAAGCTCGATCTGACATCTCTCCCAGTATAGGTGGACAGAAGGTAGGTGCTTCCAGGTCATCTACAAGCCTACTGTTGTTCCTTTTCCTGATGGTGGAGTGCATGCTGGAGCATCTCAGCAGGCACTATGCAGGTTTTGTCTGAGGGAGGAGGAAGATAAAGTGTTTGTAGTTGTAGGTGTGCGTGAGTCATGAAGCTATCTATGTGTGTGGCTGAGGAAGGAGCTGTGGTTACAAGACCTTTGCAGGGAGTGCCTGGAGCCATCTCTTCTGTGAGAAGACCCCAGCAGAGATGGGCTTCTAAGTACTCAAGCAGTGTGGCAGCTCTGAATTTACATTGCAGGTGGATGCTGGATTTAAGTCCTGCTATGCACTTAAGCCCCTTTTCCTTTCCAGCCTGACCTCTACTTGTGCCTCATGTTGCCTGCAAGGGTTGGAAGGGCTACTTGTGTTTCTGTGTGGAGGCTACCCTTGTAGCCTAGATGCCATTAGAATGATTTGTAAACAGACTTTGCTGACCGTTGAGCTCATGAGTTAATCTTGACTCTAGCCAAAGATGGGCCTAAATTAGAACGTTGACTCTCAGTCTCACCAAATCTGGGGGAGGTTTGAATTTGGGCCTGAACCCTAGTGATGTGGTCTTGTTTCAAATCCTGTGATTTAGAGGGCTGAGAATCTTAATTCTGTATCTCTCAAAACATTAATTTCCTTTTGTGTGCTTGGTGCATGGCAGTCAGTGTTTTCTTCATTGGATTCAGTGGGACCTTGAAGGGACTGCTTATTCAGCTGTCCATCCCCAGGACATGCTTTGCTGTTTCTATGCCTAAATTACTTATGCAGCCTGTTGTTAAACATCTAGCATCGGTTTGCTTCAGCGATGATACTGAAAAAATGTCTGAAAGGGAGTTTAGAGAGAATGAATCTCAGGCATTGTTGCTTTTATAGTACATCTCTGTTCTGTTTCTGACTTTCAGCATTTTTATTGGTTTGTTTAGTGGAGTAAGTCTCTATATGCATAACCCCTGGGGCTCTTGTCCAAATAATTGGACAGAATTGTCTTTTGCATAACAAGAAAACTGAAGAGTAATGATTTATTAGTTGCCCTACCAGAAATTCATTTTATTATAATGATGATAGGAAATGTCCCAATTCTCTAAAATTAAAAGAAAATTGAGAGCAATTTTACAGTACATCAGACTGAAGCCAACTGATGTAATTGTTACTGCTTTCACTGCCAAGAAAGTGCAATTCAGCCTCCTGCACATTGAAACAGGACAACATAAATAAATTACATAAATAGAGTAGTCTAACAGCTGAACAGTTACTGGAAAAATGTAGCAAGTAAGATAAACACAAAGCACTGATATTAACTCTGAATAAACTTATCCTAAGATCTGAATGACCTATCTTGCTGCTATATTATTTTATTTAGCTGAGACCCACTTTTAATGCTTTGGTTAGAGAGTTATCTTGTCAGAAATTCTACATACTATTAATAAATACATGACAAGAAATAGATTTCAACCAAAAAACCCCAGATTAAGACCAATTTAATGGGAAATGCTATTAACTCCTGTAAACAACTGCTGGCTGTTCATGCAAGAAAACAGATACCCTTACTGGATTTTTAACTTGCTTTGGATGTACATTTTGTGAAATAAGATGGAATTTCAGCTTGTGACTGTAGGACATTATCTTGGTCAGCTCCTGTTTGCATCAGCTATAATAATTTGTTGCCTTTACTAGGAGAAGGATCAGACCCCGAGTTAAAACCACACATGTGTTCCTGAATGCCCACTCTCAACTTGAGGAGAATCTAGCAGTGGTTTTGACAAGAAAAACCATTATTCATCATGCCTCATTTAGCAGGCATCAAATTTTACATTTTCCCTCTGCCAGCTATTCACTCTCCCGCCCCTTCTCATCAGTCAAATACAATTAATATCACCTTAGCTGACTGTTCACTTTGATTATCCAGTCTAGTACTATTGCTAGTTTCCTTTCTTGACATTAGCAAGCCATGAGTAATGATTTATAACCCTGTTAAAATGGTATTGCTGCCATGTCCATATACCTGAGTTTCTATTCTCATTTTTACCCCAAGTACCTTCCAGACTAATTAAATGTTACTGTGCTGTTTCCTTGTGTTTTGATTCCTTACCAGCTTTAGTATTCCTGACCATCTTTCACTGTGAATTTCTTTCTGCCATCAGCTCTTCTGCACAACCTCTTATTGACTGCACTTCAGAGAAAATCCTGTTTTTTGCAATTTCTTTATCCTTGTTGCTGGTGTACCTTCCTTGGAAGTTTCTGAAGTGGTATGTGACCTCTAAAATAATGTCTTTGACATTTAGTCAACATCTTGTACTATCTCAGTTCAACAGGGTCCTTCAGCTGGTGTTCCCCACTTCTTAGAAGCACCAAGGAAGGAGACCTGTCAGTCTGGAGTAGATCGCTGCTGAGATTAGATTATCCAATTTGCTGGACCACCTGCTGGTAGCTGTTGCTCTGCTTCTTCAAATACACATTTTCACTATGTTGCCTGAATGCTGCAAATGCTCCTGAGATATTTCAGTAGCTGCTTGGCACAAAGGAGCTCTGAGAGATCGTTACTGGGATCAAAGAAATCAGATGTGGGAAGGGCCTGAAGGAGTTCAAGTGGGTTTATGTTCCTCACCCTGCAGCCAGAGAAGGGTTAGTCATGGTGGTGTGTTGCCTTGCTCTCTGTCTCATCAAGTTTTCAGTGTCCTGCAACACCCTCCTTTCTGTGAGGTATCTGCATTTTAGAGGCAATGATTCTAGTTACAAAATGTAAATAGTCAAATTATTTATCTAAGCCTTTTATTGCAAATCTAGGAAGAGTACGTTGCACCATCTCTGTTTGAATTAGGATGTTAGTGCAAAAGCCTCTCCTGAGTCATCCTACCCTCCTGGAAGGAGTTTGTGTAGTTCTCATGAAGGACTGTTAGGAAGTCAGGAGCATTGGAGCTGTGTATTGATTTCTTTGGATGCTACCTTTTAAGTCATAGAATCATTTAGGTTGGAAAAGACCTCTAGGATCATCTAGTCCAACCTTCGCCGAACATCTCCCTAGCCCCTAGGCCAAGTCTCGAAGTGCCGTATCTACCTATTTTTTTAACACCTCCAGGGCTGGTGACTCCACCACCTCCCTGGGCAGCCTGTTCCAGTGGCTAACCACTCTTTCAGTAAAGAACTTCTTCCTGATATCCGATCTAAACCTCCCTTGGTGCACCTTGAGGCCATTACCTCTTGTTTTATCATTTTAATCTGGAGTCCACTTTGTCTTCTGCCAGCTCACTTGCTCCGGCCTTGCAAGGTTGTATTTTCCACCCATTTGACACTTAGTGACAGTACTGCATGAACTGACATAAAACACAGGGCAAACCTGTGACTGCCTGCAATGTACGTGTGCTCTGGGGTAATGTGTGTGCTCATGCCTTTGTCAAGTTTGTCCTCAGACACCTAAAATAGATGCAGATTTACCAGGGAAGGGAGGAGATCTGCAGGGTCCCATTAATGCTTCCTGACTAACATGTGGATTCCTGGTTGTAGGGTGACACTAGCCCATCATCCATGCTGCAGTTGCTTCTGCCTAGGCCAGCGGAAGCTGGGCACTTGATTTAGGGCTTGCAATTCTGCAAGCTGGCCAAGTACCTAGGGATGCTGAGAAACTAAATACTGTATTGCCCAAATTCTTTGGTGAGTCTAGCTTGGAGACCCTTATCATTTGATTATTTTAATTTCATGATTCCTAGAGGCCAGAGGGAGGATCAGGATCTCACTGTATTAGATGCTACAGACAAATGTAGAGTCTTGCCCTGCAGGTCTTTCAATCTACATACAAGGAGATTAAAGATTAGAGGAACATAAATATCATGCAAGTACAATGATCAGATGATAAGTGGTAAATGTTGCATTAGTTCCACATTAGTTGTTTTTTATTTTTCCCCTCATTTTCTTGCTATAGTCCCTTACTCTTACCATCAGAGATAAGAGTTAAAGAAAGAAGAACCTATGCTTTCCACTCCTTTTAATTTATCTCACCTATGGCAAAAAAGCAGCTGGCATTTTGTTGGTCTCTGGTTATTATAGTTTGGTTTTGCTCCTTAACATTTATTAATATTAGAAGTAGTAGCATCAATAATGGTATTTTTAGTATTATGGTGCCCAAGGTCCGACAGAGATAGGAGCTCTGTAAGCAGAGGAGTAACTCCATTTCTAGTTGGTTCAGCAGCTCTTACTCTGCTGCTTACAAGAAAATTAAAATACTTTTTAGGAATAGAAGAAGTTCGATTATTAAAGTATTACCTCTTTGAGCACTATCCATCTTAAGGGACGGCAGAATTTTGTTGTCAGAAGTCTGTGTTTTCCAACTTTATAGCTATGTAATGATTCCTATGCATAGACTAATCAATATGCTTCTCTGAAGATTTTGCTTCATGTAAGTGGAGTACAGCAGTCAGATGGCAATACTTAAGCCATGTACGAAAGGGAGTAAATTTTCTTCCTATGTTCTGCTCTTTAACACTGTCTATAGCTCCAATAGATTTCATTATTTGGTACACCTGTGGATTTAGTGAAGTATGGTACATACGAGGAGAGGCTTAGGGTAAGTTATATCAGCATCTGGCACTTGCCGTAATGACATGAGGGAAGAATGAAAGCAATCATAGTCCCATCGAAATGGATGCTAACGCTTGCTGCACTCCAGTGAGGACAGGATTTCAGGCCATGTGTATGGGGAAGGGCATGTCCCTGGCTTCACTTAAAGAGTTCTGCCCACAGGAATTTTCTTCTGTGTCCCATGTGGAGAGAATCTTACACGTAGTTCTGGTTTATTATTGCTCAGTGGTCTGTTGGGAGTAGATTCAACAATCAATTTACATAATGGTGCAGTCCCAAATTCCAAAGATGATCAGAGCACTGTCATTGAAAAAATTAAAGGAAATAAAAGTTTTCCTTAAAAAAAAGAGTGTCTAGGAAGTTCGATGATACAAATCCTTTTCCTGAGACAAGTTTAATACAGCTGCATCAGTGTCAGAACCACAACTTTTGCCCTTCACTTTTTAAAGAGAGCTGTAAATAGCCCCACATTTTCTTCCATTGCTCTTATCGCAGCCCCATTCTCCAGTTCCTCAGCAGGAATTTTCCTTGACCGCTCTGGCTGTCATGAAGTCACATGTTTAAAATGACCTGAAGGCTCATTCTTCATCAGGGTCTGGCTTTAGGGAGCACAACTCTCCGGGTAGTTTGGGAAATGCCTTTCCTCCTTTCTGCTTTTTGCAGCTGGCACTAGATGGTGCTACATTACTGAGCTTTGCTGCAGAAAACATCGGCTTTAGCCTGCTTTTTCCAGCAATGCATGGGAAAGAGTAGGCTTCTCTACCCACATTGGAAACGTGGGTACAATAAAAAGACCTTTTTCTAACCCTAAACTTGAGCTTTTTTCAGTACAGGGCCGGTTCCAAACCTGAATGTCATTCCAGCCTAGTCTGCTTTTTCTTTTTCTTCTGAAGATTATTGCCATTCTTGTATTTCCTTGGTCCATGTGGAGCATGTGATGCTCATCAGAGACCTGATGTTACTGGTAGTCACAATATCCCACCTCTCCCTTTAATCTGTTCCTGTAAATCCCCATCTCTCTCTCTTCTCCTTACATGCTTGCATTTCTGAACTTCTTCAAATGTGAAGAATATGAAGAAAAAAACCCAACAGACCTGTTTAAAGCAATTTTCTGTATTTTTCAACAATAAAAAGATAAATTAAAGAAGCAGAATGCAAAGGTTAAAAAAGAAAAGATCAATATTGTCTACTGCAAAAGACAGTACAGGCAGGCTTCTCGGTACAACACATACAGTGCTGTACAAGGGCTGTGCAGACAGGCTTTTACAAGCATCTTCCATTTTGCAGCCTAAGTAATTGAGCTTTGTCTCAAAATGCTTCTGCATCTCTTCTCCTGAGCTTGCCTGGAGCCAGTTCTGCTGATTGCATCAATGAAGGTAGAGGGCTTTAATTGGACCTGATCTATTCCCTGCCTCCCCCACGTGGTTTTTGTTGGTTTGAAATGCCAGGCTTCACTGTTGTAGTGAGTTACTGTTGTAGGAGAGATGCCAATTTGTGTTTGTCTTGGACTAATGTGAGCACAGAGGCTTTTCTTGTACAGGTGGATGTGGCCCTGCATCCAGCTGATGGGGGGGAGGTGAAGATGAAGGGCTTATCTGGTGCTGTCCTGAGCCTTTTGCTGGAGGGGTGGCTGAACCTCTCCCTGTTGATGGCTGGCTCCCAGTCCACCTGTGGGGATGGGGGCAGGGGTCAGCCTAGGCAGCCTGTCCTCACCCAGGAGACACCTGGAAATAGGCAGTGGGAACCTGTGGGGTGAGCACAGAGGCAGGTGCAGAGGATAGCTTATCAGCTGGGTGGAAAGGGCTGTCTGAAGCCTGGCAGGATCTCTACATCTCCATATTTCAATAGACTTTCTGCAGTTATGGAAGAAGTAAAGAGTGATATTGCAGAACAGAGACAGGTAAGAACATTCTCTTATCCCATTCAGTCTGAGAATGAGATTGAGCCTTGAAGAAGGGACTGAAAAAGCTAATGTGCATAAGAATCTAAACCTGTGGATGAACAGTCCTCACCTTCAGCTGTCTACTTGAGTATCTTCAAGGTTTTTGTGTGTGCAATCCAAACCTGGCTGTTTCCAGGAAACAAGCAAAATTAGATACGGGTCACAAATGCAGAGTCTGGAGGGCTTGAATCTGTCACTGCTGCAGATCCAAGGGAAATATGAAAGCTCAGCTAAAGGTGTGAAGGATCCATGGGCTAGGTATATTCCTCCAGATTTGCTTCCTCAGTCTTTCTTGAAATTCTTACCCCCATTTAGGGTGAATCTTTGCACAACATACTGTGCCTGTTGCTGAAGTTACACTAAAGATCTAAAATATTGGTCAAAATGAGAGTATTTTCTCATTGCTACTGCCTGAGGTTTCACACAATGTTAGTTAAAATGGATGGATAAAAGGCATTGAAATGATCTCAGCACAGAATTTTGGAAAATGTATTGCAATATGACCATTATATTAAGAAGGAGGAAAAAGATGGGAAATTTTCTGTGACAGAGACTGTGTGTGAGCCTGAGGTGCCCTCAGAATTGCCCACACAAAATTCAGCTGAGCTGTATATTTCAAAACCTGAGACAGGAGAAAGAGCAGCACTTATTAGTCTCTCATCTGTAGGAAAATAGTTAAAATGACAACAAAGACAAGAAATCCTACATTTCAATTTCAATACATCTGTTTGAATTGTGGCTATTTGGTACTTTTGAGAATAAATTGCATTTGAAATGGAATCTTTCTAATGACTTATCTTTCAGGCAGGTATTGTGCACACCTTTTAAATGCATTTTACATGTTTGGAGGGGGGAAGAAAAAAGATGAATTATGAAGAAGTTAAGAGGAAAATAATTTCAGAAGGTAATGGATGAGCTCTGTCTGGAAGATTAATCAAGGCAGTTGCAAAAGAGTGCCAAAAGCATAACTGAAGTAGAACTAAATATCTGATTGTAATTAAAACTTTAGCCTTCTAATGGCTCCATGAAAGATATTTTAATAAACGTGAAATGCACTTTCTAAATGGCACGCTAACTTTTAATGACTTGGGTGTTTTGTTTGATTAGTAACCTGGACTGTTAAATTAAAGCCAACTGCAAATGCATGATAAAATATTGATGGTTTCAGGCAAATGAATTGGGGGAGTTATGCTTGACAGATTTTTGGTATCATTAAGGATTTTAACTGGTGGAAAATATATATTGCTGGTGCTTAAAGATAGTTAAAGAGGATCTCGTCATTTATATGCCCTAGTTTTAATTTTACAGTAATAATGGGAAAAAAATCTGAATTATTCACAGATGGTTGGTCAAGAGAGGTCACTTAATTTAAAAAGTGTTATTTTAATTACACCTGTTTCTCATTTCCGGCATAGAAAATTAAATATTTGGTGGTATTTGGTTATTTCTTTTCTTAGAATGCCTGGAGCTTTCCTGAGGCTTCTGTGTGTTTTGTATGTGTGTTAAAGAAGGAAGAGTGACATGGTAGAATGAGTTTTATTGTTTCCAGTATAAGCAGCTTTATTGGAAGTTAATTAAATTAAAAAAACATAATGGTGTCTGCAGGTTCAGAAATAACACATGGGATTTCCAAAGGAAATGGGGATCGTCCCAGAACTCAGCCTTTTTTAAAGACAGATTTATTGTATTATCAAAATTCAGCAGCTTTTCTGATGTCCTCACATGATTGAAAAAAAGAGTAAAAAAGGACTGTGGGGAAACCAGTAAAAGTTTATGTTGATTCCTAGTAGTTCACATTGTCTTCAAATCAGCTCTTACACCTAAGGTGTGCACTGGTTGATTATAATGCCTTAGACTTTACACAGACTTTACTTCTAACCTATTATTTATGCAAAGAATAGAGACCAAAATAAGGCATGGTACCCAGAGCAGGGTTAATAGAACAGTACTTCAGAGTCGTTATAATAGATAAGATTTTACTGGAGAGGAAGGAAACACAATGTCTTTTGTGGTATCTGCAGCAATATTTGGGGTGAAATCATACTTCCACTGAATGAAAAAGGATGCCTTGTCAGGGATTTTCATAGGACTAAGTATTTACTAAAGCTGCCACACCACCATTACATCCTTCTGTCTCCTTCCTGTATTCTGGTTTCTGCACCCTGTGGCCAGGCAGCTACTGGCTGTGCTCTGGTTGCTCCCATGGCAGTGCTCCCCTGGCCCTGGAACCTGTCTTCTCCTTGCAGGCTCTGCAGCAGCACCTCCACCTCATTTTCTGGCTCCAATTTTCCTCCTAGATGCAGCCTACAGCAAAGCAGCAAGAAGCTGCCAAAGCCACATCTGAGTGCCTCACTGGGGTCTTGTGGAAGAGTAACTGCATCCTCTGGGCTTCTCGGAGGTCCTAGACCTGGGTTAGGATCAGATTCAGTCCCTGATGAGAGGAAAGCTGGGAACACAGCCTGTCCTGGCCTCTCCTGAGGAGGCCTGAAGCAGAAGTTGGGGAGAACATCCAAAGAGAAACAGTGTAAGCCAAGGCAAAAGTAGGCAGCTGCCATCTAAACCAGAGCCTGCAGTCACAGGAGTATTTGGTCTATGTTATAGTGCCACCTGGAAGTAATGGAGGAAGACCACAGCTGAGGGACTACTTAGAGGGAAGCTCCAGGGCCAAGATCAGTGTGAACCTCCATAGGGAGAGTAGCCTACTATGTGGCCAACTGATGGCCACATAGTCCTAGGCAGAGGGTTGCATGGCTCAGGAGGCAGTGAACTGGTTTTCAGTTTCTTTTGACCAATATAATTTATCCTAGGGAGAATAAAAAAAAAAATTATATACACTGAAAGAAAGGCCTAGAAGTAGTGAGTATGGTTGTGTATATGATTGCAACTAGCTACCTGATGCTGGTACCCTTTGCTGTTAGAGAAGCCTCCAGACTGTGTAACTGTGATGGTAATTCTTCTGTATTTCATTTTATATTCCCCTTGCTTTGTTTCTCCATGGATGTTAGACAACGCCCCATCCACCAGACAACTCGAATTGATTTTATGCATGTGAATATTTCAGCCAGAGCATTTGCAAAATCTGTACCTTGGAGTGCAGACTCTTCAGGGCCATATTCTCATTGAGTCATGTGCAATACTGAACACACCGCTGGTGCACAACCAATAAATTATAACACCCTGGAGACTCCCATTTGTCAGAGAAAAATGCATCCATGTTCAATAAAAGATTCTGTCACTATTGCTGTCTGCAGCTCTTTCAGATTTATATATTCAGCTGATGATGAGCCATTCAGCATGATGGGTGTGATGTGTCTTTCCAGTTGGACAGGATGACCACAAATGTTATTAAATTCCACCAGTCTGCTGATGGAAGACAAAATCTGTTCCCACACAATATCAGTAGTACCAGCATAGGAGATAATGTAGTATTTATTTATGTACAGGAGGCCGTAGATAAATTTCCCATATTGTGAGCCTGGTGGAATGCTGAATGCTCATAAATGATGTACCAACTTTATCCTGGCAGTACTGGCAGATATAAACACGATGATGTTCCTGACTGGCTCAGTTTTACTGTCATCCAAATGGCTTAGTATATGATGTAAAAGCACGTCTGAGTCGGTGAATGCCCATTTTTGAGTGTAGCCAGATGGATTTCTACTGTGCAGGCCCTTGTTTGATGTCTAAATTTGCCTCCCACGCGCTCTTGGTATCAGCATGCTTGGAAGAAAACCTTGATTTAAGCTGTTTATGGAGGTTCCATGCTCACATTCACAAATCTTCTGACGTTCAGCCAAAAGGCTGGCTTTATTCCTCACCAGACAGGGAGAAACACACTTCAAAAATTATTTCCCCAAAAACCATGGAGTCAGTGGGGAGTGGAGTTTCTAATTGTTGATTTCAGCTGAGATGGCGTAGGCAGTGGGGCCTTCTCCTATTTCTTCCATTAGGGAGCTGAGTTTCTTGCTCTTCCCTTTGAATAGCTCGTTTGGAGTTTGTTTTTTTTTTAAACTGCCCATGCAACATTTTTGTCATTAGGTATGTACCCACCTCCCTTGCAAGGATGCTGACAACCCTTAGAGCCACTTGGGAGGAAACTGAGCTGTTCTGGGATCCAGCAAGGCTGTTGTGAGAGCAGCCTTTGGTAGAGGAACTTTGATACCTCTCAAGTTAAGGGAAATGAAATTCACAAATGTGATTGTTAAACTCTTTTTTTTTTTTTTCCAGTGTGCATCACTGAAATGTTGGTAGGATTTAAAATCCATAATGTTGCATGCTCAGTACTCTTGCCCTATTCTTTAGCCATATTTTTCTTCTCCTTTATTTTTCTAGATCCTCCTGCCTTTCCTTTTAACTGCATTATATTTTCTTCTTCTTTTTTTTTTCTTTTGCCTTTTGTTTTTTCTTTCGCTGTGCTTAGTCCATTTGTTCCAGATAAGAACAAGAAAATGGTAAGTCTTGCAAGTCCTGGCTTATCCTCCTAACCTCTGGGTTTTCTTTTCTGCCTGGGCAGGAGTATCCATCTATTCCATCATGTATTGTTCTCAATTTCTGGAAAAGCAAGAGGAAAGAGACCCTCATCTAGTCACATTATAACACATCTAAAATTGTTAGCAAATGGTGGCAGTCTTGTTAATATTTTGCTTGTTGAGCTTTCCATCCAGTCTCTCACTTTGCTGTGTAATTTGTAAACAATTCTAATTGTGACGTTTTATCCATTTTCCCTATCTCCCCAACCTGTTCCTAACATATGTTTCTTTCCAGGTAGATTCCTTATAAGTTTCAAACTGCCAAAGATCTTTCCTTTTAATTCAAACTTCTTTTTCTCTTCTCCTTCTCAGGCTTCTCTCTTTTCCTGCATCCTGACCACTCTTTGCCAATGTATTTCATCAGCTTAGCCTTGCTTGTTATCACATGGGTGCTGCAGCTCACTCTTCCTGTTCTCAAAAGTCCTTCCATATTTAGCTTGCTGCTAAATAGCACATTTTCATCTCCTCTGCATCCTTGACATAAGAGGATTTGGTCAGGCCCTGCAGCCTTCATCTCAAAGATAAAAAACAGGGAACAGGGGGTGAGGGTTCATCAAAGGTCCCATCTGAGCCTGCAGGAGGTTTGGGAAGTGCCATTCTCTGTGGGCAGGGATCCACAAGGAACAATGCCAGAATTGACTGTGCTGGGTATGGTCTGAGGGGCTGTATCCCCTGTCTTTCTTTAGCCCTTGCTGCCTAGGGATGTCCAAGTGTGCCAAAATGGGGCATGGGTGCTGTGGTTGAATGTAATGTGAGTACAAGTGATGTGACAAGCATCACATGTGGTCATTTTGTATTGCCCAGCCTAGAAATCCTGCCAAGACTTAGAGCCAGGGACCAACATCTAGGTAGCGATGGGATCTTCACTGTTTGTGCTTTTAAAATAGTTTGGATGTAGTAGCACAAATGGTCAATGTCCATTCTGGGTTGTATTGATGTAGTGATATATCCCACATTAATTTCCAGGCTTATCAGTGCCCAAGGTAACATAAATATTATAGGCACTAGAGAGGAGACTTAGTATATCTTATGTACCATGTTTTGAAGTCTGAAGCAATTCTTCTGCTTTCATCTGGTGGGAGTATGGAGCCTCAAATGGCAGCAGCTTGTCTCTAGTCTCTGCCAGAATCCTTTCCCATTACCCTAGCTGAAAGCAAATTCACAAAACACATGAACAGAAGATATTATATAGTGAGTGTTCTCATGGTGGGAGTATTCTTAAGGGATAATATCAAGGAGGTAGATATGTTTCCGAAATGGCCACCAAATTTTGACATACTACACTGACTGCGTGAGGATTTGAATTAGCGTGCTTACTGGGAAGACCTTGGTTACCTGCCTTGCAAACTGACAGCTTCTTACCTATAGAAATTGAAGATTACTTTTTCCAGTGAAAACATCTGGAGACAGAGAGAGAGGGAGATGTCTGAGGCCAGCAAAGAGCCTATAATGATGGCTAATGAAGCCAGAAAGAGACCTGCAATGAGACACAGCTATAACCTGCTGTCACCCTGGTCCACGCTACATGACTGGAACCAGGAAATACACTTCGGTATCTTGTCAGAACTCCCCCGTAATGCTCTGATTGAAGTCGCTTTGAAAGTGTGATCCTTAGTGGGAGGTTTTTTTTTTTTTAAGTAGAATGAAAAATGTTCTGTCACGTTCCAGGTTACAAACTGTAGCTGGAGTAATAAAAGGTCACTTTGCCATTCAGCATCCATTTCCTATTCCTTTGAAGTCCAGCATTTACTAGCAAGTAAACCAACCTACTTCAAAAGTTTTATGGCAGTGTGGTGAGGCAGAGACATAAGTACATGAGTAAAATAACTGATTACCTGGTACTGCCTTTGCTGCTAAACAAAATGAGGCCCACCCTTGTTCTCTCTGTGCCTGTGCTCTGTGCGCTCTTCAGAGTTGTCTCTGCCTGGCCTTCTGTGCTCTGTCTATTATACAAGGGTACATCTCTTTGAAGTGTGTGAAAGGGGAAAAGAAACCCTTTTCTTGACATCTCCTTTGCTATGCTGCTCTCCTTCGCTTGGGAGGAATAGAAAATATTTCATCACCTATTCCCTGTCCCCTTCTTCTTTCCTCTCTCTCTCCCCAACTTGTCATAGCTGAAGAGAGAAATACTTAGAAAAAGGTGTTTGCCATCCACAAGCAGAAGAAAAGAATACAGGAGGCTGCAGTGTTTCCTAAAAGGTAATTTCTTTTGCCAAGCTCCCCTTGTAGTCAGACGCATCTGGAAACAAACAAGCAAACCAGCTTTCTCTGGCTACAGCCAGGAAACAAGATGTTATTAAAATTATTGCGGAGCCTTTTCTCGGGGATGGCTGATTGGCAAGCGCTCTGATTTCCTTGCTGTGCCGTGATGCCAGAGGCCAGCCCTGCGCTAGGGACAATGCGACCTTCCGGCTGCAGGGGGCAATCCAGCACAACCCAAGCTGCTGTGTCAGCCCTTGGAATAATCCAACTGTTTCTGACAACAAAGGCCAAAATTATGCCGGTGGTTTGGGGACCGCAAGCCTGTGTTCTAGCGCAAGGATCGGTCTCCTTTGTGCTGTGATTATGTATTGTGTGAAAAACCCTTCATTAGCCGCTGCCGTGTCCCCTGGAAGCAATGGAGTAGCCCATTTTCTTGCCAGCAGATTGGTTTATTTGGGTGGAGAATTTGTGCTAATGCTGAAGTGATGCTGTCCTGCCAGGGTCCCTGCAGATGTTCCCATGCTGTGCCATCAGGACTAGGGGCTAGCAAACAAGGAAGGCTTGGGAAACTGATGTGATGTTTCCTGCTTTAAATGTGAGTCTTGTCACAGCCAAAACAAAAGGTATTTGGCAAATGACATAGTGAGCATGATTGCTACAAACAGTCATGTTGGGTCCCAAAAAGTGGATGGAGCCTGGGGTATGGTGGGACACTGGTGCAGGAGCAGTGGTGTGAGAGCTGGTGAGGAGAAGGTAGGGAGCGGGACTCTGACAGCATTTGCTTTCTCCATTTAGCCCCTGACACACTTGATGCAAGATAGTGGAGAAGTATCTTCACCTGCTCCAGATTCACAAATGGTCAGGGTCAAAGTGGCTCCATTGGAGGCTGGCCATCCCAGTGCTCTCCGGAGCTGGACAAGGGAAATCTGGCCAGAGGCTTGTTGAGAGCCTCCTCACGTGTTTTCATTTCCTACATCTGCATAAGGACTGCAGGCAGTGCTCTCCTTAGCTGCTGTCTACCTGCTGCCTCCTGCTTTGGGCCACCCCACCTCTGATATCCAGTGGTCCCATCCTTGCTGTTGGAGCATGTTTTTTTGTCACGGGCTCTGACTTACCCATCGCTGGTTTTAGTTAGCACACTGTGCCAGGCAGTGCGGGCACTGCTGGTGGCAAAATGCATCGGCCGTGCTGCTGCTTGAGGCAGGGTGCAGACCCTTGGCGGGTTCAGTGCTTGGCAGGACATGCAGGGAAGTCAGCAGCAGCACAGGGAGGGACAGGAAGCTAATGGGGGGACTGTGGAGATGGGAGCAGGAAGTGTAGTGCAGCCTGGGAGCTGATGTGTGAGCTGCAGGTTAATGTCCATAGAGAAAAGGTGCTCAGAGGGGCTCGCATCAGCCTGCTGCCTCTGACTTCTCTGCTTCTGTGACATGAGCCACCCTGGGCCGTGCTGTGGAAAGCCTGGCTGGGCTCTGGTCCTCAGCCATGGGCTGCCTTCTGTGGAGGGACCACTGGGGTTGGCCATGCTCACCTGCAGCTGGCCTGTGCAATTTCCCTCAGCAGCACGATACTTAGGTAATGCTTCTGGCCTTTGCTCCTGGGTGCTGCAGATGTTTCTTACGTGTGCTCACAAGAGCGAGTGCTGGGTGCCCAGCTCACCATCACTTCTGCTGGTGAGCAAGGTGTATGAGCAAAAGTAGTCAAATTTTAACATCCATAGAAGTCCCTGTCCAGTCTTCATGTTTCATAACAGTAACACTTGAAAAACCCAGTAAAACTGAAGAGTCTTTCTGGTGCCAGTGGAGAGCATGTTGGTAAGAAAGGTCTTCTGAGCCTGGACAGGTTGGACAGTGAGATGAGGTCTTGGTGACTCCTGGGTGCTTCCCTCTTGCATGGAGGGAGTGGAGTGAGACTCCATAACTCTCTGTGCTGTGAGTTCAGTGAGTAATGGAGTTCATTGCACTTAATTTGCTATGGATTTGCATCTCATGGTGAGGTTCTCTCTTGTCAAAGTGCAAAGACTGATCAAAGCTTGTCCTGTGCTTACAGCATATACAAAGTATCTCCAGTGTTGATTTTCTGGCAGTTTTGTTCCCACTAGAAACTTGTTTTAGCAGAAGCAGTACACTTATGTCAGGTTTGATTAAAACTGGACAACAGGCTCGATATTACTGGCAGGAAACAGTATCAGTAGATACAGGTGGCACAGTCATGTCAACCTCATTGACTCAGAAAGATTAAAAATTAATAACTAATGTTCTTATTAAGACTCTTAACATGAAGTGCAAGCCAAAATATTAGTGAAGATGAAATCTAATGTTCAAGGAGGAAGGAGACTAGCAGGTTTTTGGCTGGTTACTTGCAGTCATCGAGCAGTGTGGAAAAGTTAGCATTTGTGGAGCTTTTTATGATGTACAGCTTGTCTAATGAATAAAAAAGAAACATTGTTTTATATATGAGGAAATGGATTTATAGATTTCTTGTCTGTGTGGAGAAAAAAAAAAAAGAAGAAAGAAATAGAACTAGAGTAAAGGTGGGTTTTCTGTTGAATTCTTTTTCACATCCATAGGCAAGCCCCTGGTTGCACTGACTAAATCTGTGAGGAGCCTGCCCTTCTTCTCTAAACTCCTCTCAGGTTTTTTGAAGCACCTAACAAAGAGAAAGGATTAAATTTCCAAAGTTATATTCAGTAATGAGACATTGACCTTCCAACTTAAAAAGAAAAAAAAAAAAGACTTTAAAAGGTTCTGTAATTTCAAACTCCATGTGATGGGAAGCGTTGCGGATATCTCACCCAAGTCCTCTCCTCCTCCACCATTAGTGAGTGCCTCCCCTCCTAGGACCAAGTCTCCATCATGGGGGAGGCCAGTGGTGCCTCCACCTCCCCTTGCCACCCCATGCCCCTGCCCCATCCTGGGAGGTGAAGCTTGCCTCGCCAGCACAATTCTGCTTCACTCCTCTTGGGAAGCAGCCACTTCACCTCTGGTGGTGCTTCTGCTTCAGATTTTATAAATTACTACCATCCTTGCACAGAGCTGGTAAAGTGGAGCTTTTTGTTTGTATAGCCGCTCTAGATAGAATTTTATTATTAATCACATCAAGGGAGACTCAGAGGTTTTTAGGGCTAGAATAGACAATTACTGTATTCTAGTTTGGAAAATTTCTTCCATGGTGTTTTTGGGATTTGTCAAAAAGAAAAATGGTATTTGTTTTCCTTTGCCCTTAGGCCTTAAGGTGTAATTGAACTTTTTCATAAACCAAGCAGAATCATAGAATAATCATTATCATAGAATTAAAAAAAATAAAAGAAGTTTTTTCATTTACTGGATATGTTTCTGAAAATTATTTTTGCATATTGAAATAGAAATCTACCCTGGTTTTAAATGGGAGAAAACTCCCTTCCCATTCTAGTAAAAATGCAAACTCTTTAACTGTGATGCCCCAGGAAAGTGCAAGGACAAGGGCATGGACACAGCACAGCGGGATCTGTCCAGTGAAGTTCAGGAGGGTTTTATTTGTATCTGAATAACAATCTGAAATGGATTGTAGAGGAATTCTGCTCACATTTCTAACAGAAGTAAAACTTTCAGCTGTTCTTGATGTTCAGCTCTCAGGACTTGCTTAATATTCAACACTGGTTTCATCATCAAAGAAATTGAGGCAAAATTAAAAATTCTTTTCCTGGGTCTGTTATTTTCACAGCTTCTACTTCCTTTCAATTTTGATACCGCCATCCATTTTGATAAAAGAAAATGATGTATGAGGAACAAGGCAGGCAGGAAGGAGACAGAACAAGAAGTGCTTTTCAGCGCTGACTTCACCTCTGCAGAAGTTTATAATAAGGTGTCTGCAGATCACTCCCTGCTGAAAGCTCTCACAAATAACACTCCTGCTCATGGAAAGTGAATTAAACCAGTCCTGCCGTGCATGGCTGCTGGTGAGCATTGTGGCATTCTCTGATCTCTGAGCAGTTGGTCTCTCTTGTCTAGTGCTGCACAATTTCTTTCTACTCTTTTCTGTTGAGCATGGATGACTTCTGTGTTGGTTTTGTGTGTCTTGTCTACCCCCTCCCCAAAAACTTTTTGTTGGAAGGAAAGGCTTCCAAAAGCTTATTAGACTTACTGATCTGGATTGACTCCTGGGGCTGACTTTTAGGATACAGAAGGCTTTTCAAGGAGCCTAGTTTGCAAAGGAAGGTGGTCTAGGGCTTTGGAGGGAGGCACTGAAGCTCTGAATTAGGGTCAGCCCTGGCTACGTCACTGATTCCTGGTGCCGTCCGGAGCAAATCACCTGCTCTGTTCTCATGTGCAGTGGTTGGAAGCTGCACAACGATGTAATGCAACTCTGACTTATGCTCTGAGACTGTATTTGCACTGCTGTCACAGGGAACCACCTCTGTGGCACTAACCTGGGCAATGCAGGCCCTGGTAGCAACCCAGATGCAGTGCTCTGTGTGTGTGGGTTTCCCTTGTGGGACAAGCAGCATGGTGGTGATGGCTGCATTGGCACAGCCATCAGAAGGGGATGAAAATAGGAGGTTTTCTGGGACAAAAGGAAAATTGAATGAATTTGTGCCAGTGCCCTAGACTTCAGTAGGCTGTTAAGTACAAAAATCAATGTTAATGTAACATTACAGCTGAGCTTTTAAACCCATGAGTTAACCTGTGGAGCTCAGCCTGTAATCTCACAACCCCTTTTTGACTGTACATATGTCAGTATCTAAACATTGCTTACACAGAAAAATGGTGAGGTATTTCACTTTTCCATAACTCCAAAAGAGTTTTGCAAAACATGAAGTAAAATTTGCCTCAGAACAAATAAAAAATGTGGGAAATCTTACTTTAGAGACTGAAATTTTCAAAAAAATTCCTGCATTTTTTCCCAAGTACAGAAGGGAGCCAGCTCTTGTCTGTAGGTGTTCATTTGCACACTAGTATTTTTCAGACCCCTCCAGCAGAAGAAGGTAGCTCTCTGAATGTATCTTTGGATGAGATATTCTTCAGACTAAGAATATCCTTCTGTGGTCTAATTGGTACAATGGGCTGCCTGTCCCTACCAGACCTCGAAGCATCGCGGTGTTTGCTGGTGTTGCTATTGGAGTCACTCTTGTTGCTGGCAATTAAAAGTTGGTCTTATAATTGTAATGCATATTCATACTTCATATGACTATCAGGAGTTTTGCAAATACAGTTCTTTACACGGTGCTGTTCTTTGCATAAGAAAAAAATGCTTTAATTTACATAGTCTCGGGGGGGATGGCAAACAAAACCTGTAGCCTGATTGTTTTCCTGTCATTATCTATTTTTCTGAGAACTTCTTGTGTGTCGCTTTGCTGGTATAACCTGATAATTTATTGCAATTGATAGACATGAGTTTACTAGCAGCAGAACATAGGGGGCATTTGCTGTTTCAGTGACCCTTGCCTACTCTTTTCCTAATAGCTCATGCAACTCATATGGTCCTAGCTGAAGCTTTGGATTCTCCATGGCTGCAGAGGAGATAAAAGGCTGTGCAGCAGTCCAGAAGGGTGTGCTGCATCCCCTTTCATGTGATCCATTGTGGGTATGGGCCCAGACACAATTGCCTGTGGTTGAAAAAGAAAATATTTTAAAAGCTGTGTAGACATTATCATAGTTTGTATGTGCAGAAGGGTCAAGCTAAGGCTGTCATGGGGATTGCTTCTGAAATCCTGGTGGCACTGAAGTCTGCCAAAGCTTTGACAGCGCCATTAATAGACTTTCTGTGGTTGGTAAGCCTTCTCTCGTAGTGTTATTTTTAATGCCACAGGGAGAAGTCTGAACGCAGTGGAGTTCCTGGAAAGGGGCTGAAATGTTAGTGCCCCTGTTTTGTGCACAGAGAGGCAGAGAGGGTAAGGGCAGACCCTTTGTCCCAGCTCTTGGCTGGTGTGGGCTGGAAGGCTGCTGGGATTGCTCTAGCCTGCACAGTGCTGTTGCAGGAGCTGCTGTGCAGGAGCTAGAAGCTCAGGCTGGAGGTCGTGGTCGCCTTCATCCCCTTGATGGGATGTGTGGGGATGTGGAGCACCGGGGGGTGGAACTGGTGCTCCCTGCCCCGATGGCTCTGTTTGGGATGCCACGGTTTGGACTTTGATGTGTGGATGGCCTGTGCAAGCCCTGGGATTAAGGACTGGGTTAGCTGGCTTGGGTACTCAAGGGGAGGTTCCAGCTCTAAAGGGGATGCTGTACAGTGGCTTCCTGTTTCTTTCTTCCTTGAATTTATACTCCTTAAAAACAAATCTCTTCTCTCTCCAAATAAGCTCTTTACTTCTGCCTTTCAACCCTGAATAGCTTAGCATATAAGTAGCTTCTTTTGGAAAAGAAAGTCAATGATGTCTGTGTTTCTGTGATCAGATGCTCAGAGTGAATTTCAGTCTAATCCTAGTTTTGAAATTGATTCAGCTCAATGACCTTGGGCAAGTTACTTAACCTCTCAGTGCCCTAGTTTCTCCGTTTATAAAGTAGAGAATGGAATACCCCTGTGAGCTGGGTAAATACGTCCTGAAGCTTAATTCAGATATGCCTGTTTCAGAGGGCTTTGGGCTCTGTGGTTGGAATCACAATGGAAGAGCAAAGCATGCTGAGAAGGGAAGTGAGCATCATCTCCTGGCTCAGTCTGTGGCTCTGGTACACAACCCAGCCCATGCAGAACCTTCCCATAGCCGTTAAACACAACACCAACAGGAGGTTTGTACTTGCTAGGAATAGTGCTAGAGGGTCTTGATCCTACTTTTGCTGGGAGATGCAGTGGAGCAGAGTCGCATTGCCCCAGCTAGGCATTACACTAAGGAGATGTCAGCTGCAGTTGACCCTTCTGATTTCCAACCCTATTTGGTTTGAAACACAACATGTGCAGGCTGGAGGAATTCTGGAAGCAAAATGGAAGTGTTGGCATGCCCGTTTGCATACTAATACACCCTGAATGCCATTATTTTTCCAGCTTCCACAGCTGTGTTATGACTGTACTAGAGCTGAATTCTAACAATCTGCCAAAAGGTTTGTTTGCATGTATACGTGCACTGAGGTTTTGCAAGCAAAACTGGAAAGCTTTCTAGTTGTTGTGTTGTTTTTTTTAAACCCAGCACACTTTTGTGCTTACATTAAAAATTACCGATCAGCTGTATTTTAACAAATATCTCTTCCCTGAATTTATGCTGTTGATGGCCTTAGAGCTCAGTTTGAAAGGTTTCCCCCTCTGTATTGCAACTGGGATTTCTTCTATAGATTTCTTTTTTTTTTTTAAACAGAAATAGTGTTTTATCTTTGTATCTTTGTCTTGTATAAAAGATAAAAATCTATAGTAATTCTTTCCTATGTAGACTGCTCTATTTTTCCCATAAAACACTCTTGCAAATAAGTCTGCAGATCTTTCAACACAATGCCTGAAGCATCACACATGATAAATCCTTCCCTAGTCTCAGCTTTCTGTAACCTTCCCCATTCCTCACAATGACACACACTTTCTCTCATTCATCTTTTATTACAATTCAATATTGTGCTTGAATATAATTAGTTTGTATGCAGTATTCCCTTCCCCACCATCCTTGTTTTTTTCTTGAAAAAGGACAAACTACTTGTTCCCATGCACATTTCATCTGGAAATTGACTTCAGTGTTATAGGTTCCAATATATTTACACAACAGGTAGGGAAAGGTATTGGGAAAAGAAGAAATATTTTTAACATCGTAAACCTCTAGCAAAAATATGTATGTAATAGAATCTGGTACTGTGGTATTACACACATTACAACTGTCACTGTGACTTACAGCCTTAGTTTAGCTGAAAGAAAATCTATAACCCTAGAAATGCAACAATGTCCGAGTCACAGTTCAGAGTAATAAATGTTTTTCACAGAATACTGTAATCCATATTTCCAAAGCTGATACAACAAAGGCATTTCTACAAGAAATCTTTCAATTTCATGGGCGGAGGCTCAGAGAGGGAGAGGGAATTGTTAGGAGAAATGCTAAGCAATAAAATGCCTATGTTCAGAAATGTTAGCCCTTTGGCTAGTGCCTTTGGTTGATCATTCTTGCCCCCAGATTACATCTTAACAAAGTATCATCTGTTTTTTTTATACCAGTACACAAAATCAACTTTTAAAGTCCATACTCTCAGTGAGGGTGGTGAGGGTATTGGGTTGCAAGCAGCTGTGCATGACCACCTTGGTGTTCCCTGCATCATGGACATCCTATATGGTGAACACCAGTCTGTCCAGAGCAGACGAGGTGAGGTGTACTGTAGGGATGATATGGGCCTTTTTGTCTGGCTGGGGCTCTAGAACATGCTCCTCCTTGTCTTGGTGCTGGGGGCTGCCAGCTGCTGTGCCTCTTTGGGGTCTCATATATGCAGTCTCCCCATGCGCCTACTGCTGAGCCCTAGTCACCTCCATGGTGGGATGAACCAGTGGCTTGATAGGTGTGTTCAGATTCTTGGCTTGAGAACTTTAAACTGTGAAGACTTCTCCCAAATGTTCATTTTTCATTTACCTCAGCTACATTTTCACTAGCAAAGATAGTCTCAGGCCAAAGGCAGGGAGAGTCCTGGGGTGTCCTTGTGTCTCTGGCTTTGGTTTGACTTTGTGTACAGGGAGAGAACTTGACCATGTGCCAGAGCAGTGAGGCTATCCTGGCAGGCCTTCCTGTCAGTGACAGCAAACAAATATATCACGCTACATATTTCCTTTCTCAGAATGGTTTAGTTTGAGTAGCTAAGTAGCTTGTGTTTTGGGCTCCTGAGACCTTCATTTGTCTCTGCCTTCAAACTTCCTGGCAGGCTTGCTTATGTCTATTAATTTTCTAAAATCCATGAAAGCAAAGAAAGCGCAAATTGCATTAAAGTAATCTGTAATCATTTGAGTTACAGTATGAGTGAAATACTCTCATAGCTGAGCAGTTAAAATGGAAATGCAGTGTTGAGAAGCTGTATATGCCATAGTTTATTGCCCACTATACACATTGCAGAGTATCAGGCTCGTTCCAGTCAAGGTTAGTCAGGTGTTTGTGTTTGGTTTTACCTTAAAAAAAAAAAGGGGGAAAATAGGAGAGAAAAAAAAAAAAAGGAAAAAGGATAATGAGGACACTAGTAATAGGAAAAAACATGTGTCTTGTTAGGCCCTTCATTGGTTTCTTTTCTCCTCTGGTGGGGCTGAGCAGATATGCCAGCACCCAGAACTGAAGAGCAGAGCGCTTTGCCCGACAAGCGTGCAGGCGGCATGGAAAGGCTAGTAGGTTGGTCTGTGCTGAAGAATAGCTTCTAATGAGAAGTGCAGGAGCTCAGCATATTTAGTTGTATTATCATCCTGAAGCATTGCAAATGCTTGGTATATATAGCACTAACATTGGCCCTACTATGCTGAGACATCATGCTTGCTTTAATGCACAGTACTAAAAATTTCAACTTCACATAAATTAGCTTTATTAGCTACTTTACTTAGTCATCATTCCTATTACTGCTTCATTAGATATCCGATTCATAATCATTGACTTATGAAGAACAGATTGCAAAGAGGTTTTCCCCCTCCCGTGTGCTCCTCACCTTCCCATGCTTCATTGTGCGTTCAGACTAATACAATGGCACAACAGATAACACTGATCCCTTCTGAATCTTGATGTGGGACAGCCTGAAATGCTCTGTCCTTGTAAGGCTGTGTTTCCTTCTCAGACCTACTGCAGGAGGCTCTATCATCTTGATTGGAGTGTCTGACTCACAAGGATGAGCTAATTTTGTTGGCAAGATTCTGCTTTCCTGAGCCAGGACAATCATATTTTTTCTGCTGCTTGGATGGCTGTGATAGGA
>JAVSBS010004527.1:0-48293 GCA_033124195.1 Coracias cyanogaster
TCTCCAGAGAAGGAGACTCCACAACCTCTCTGGGGAGCCCCTTCCAGTGCTCTGGAACCCTCACAGGCAAGAAGTTCTTCCTCAGGTTGAGGTGGAACTTCCTGTGCATATCTTCCTGAGACAGTCTTTACGCAATACTTTTTCTGATCCAAAGCCCTGTAGTCCTCTCAGTTCTTCATGAGAGAAGCTTTGTTGTATATCATGGGGACTGGGAAGGTATAAAACAAACCTGGGCTGCACTTTTGCCCCTATAAATTAACCTATAAAAAGTCCTAATTTCTCTGTCAGTGTACTGTTTTACTGCAAGGATTCACCTCAATTCACTCTCCTTAAATTTAACTGGGAGGTTTTATAATCTCCCCTACTTAGGCTCCTGAATGGAAAATAAAGTTTGCCTGATGCAAGAGCTGCTAAAAAAGTAATTTAAGGTTCCAGCCACTCTGACATTTATCTGTTATATTTGTGCAGAGCTTCACGGCTTTATGCTGAAGCTTTTAAACACAACAATGTAAAAGGTGAGAAATAGCCAAGCAGAGGAGCTCCCATTTAGTGCACCAGCCAGTGGCACCTGTCAATATGATTTTAAAGCGATGCCAGCGAGGTGCACCCAGTAGCACAAGTGACCCCAGTAACTCTCCAGAAAGCAACAGGGTCCCATGCAAGGGCTGATGCTCAGATTCCAGAGTGAAAGCAGCAACCTGGGTACCAGGAGCTGCTGGTGGTGGCTTCTGGCTGCTCTGCCAATGCCCTTCCACCCAAACCCATGCCTTCCCCTCCATGCTGATGAGGTGAACCCAGGTTTGCACCCCATCATCTCCTCCACTCCTCTGTGTTGCTGGTGCCAAATCCTTTGCATCCATCTGCCCGGAGCCGATGCCCTCGTCCTTCCCCTTCTTCTGCTAAAGCCCGTCCCAGGTCTTAGGAGTCCCTCTCCAACACAATTACCACCACTTTGGTTTCAGCTTCCCCAGCCATCTCTTCTCTCCCTCCACCAGTCCATTTATTAGGTGGTGCCGAGGGACATGGTGTAGTGGTGGACTTGGCTGTGCTGGGTTAACAGTTGGACTCAACGATCTTAAAGGTCTTCCCAACCTAAACGATTCTATTATTCCATTATTATGTTCAGATACTAAATATTTTTTCTCTTCTGCACTCTCCAGACTTCTTGGATTTATCCTGACCTCACCAATGCAAAACTCACCCACTCTGATGTACTCGGCCCCACTCTCTGAGGTTACTTTAACACTCTCATCCCTCTTCTCCACACTCTTCCTGCCCAGTTCTGCCTCTTTGTTCCCCTCAAACATCACGTAATGTTCTACTTCATCTATCCCTCTCCTTCCATTTTCCTCTGATTTCCCCCCATAAAACGCTTCTGCAAATACGTACGTCAAAATAATTTCCCTCCTATCATCGCCTCTCATGCATGGAAATAAAAACAAAGGGGCAGGATCAGTAATTACCCATCAAGTGAATCCCAGTCTGGGTGTTTAAGATCTGCATGTTTTGATGTGCACTGAATGCCTCTTTTTCCCCAAAGCCATTATCTCCCCCGGGGACCTGGAGCTTAGAAGGAGGGGACAGAGGAGCCTGGAGAATATTGTGACAGGGAGTTTGTGACAGCTCGTCCATGCGCCCAGGGAATGAGGCTTTGCTGCACCAGGAGCTCCGTGCAGGCAGCACTGCCACTTTGCTACCTTCCAGCAAAGACTCAGAGATCACACAATCATAGAATGGTTTGGGTTTGAAGGGACCTTCAAGATCATCCAGTTCCAACCCCCCTGACATGGCAGGGACACCTCCCACTAGACCAGGTTGTTCAAAGTCCCGTCCTTGGCCTTGAAGACCTCCAGGGAAGCTGCATCCACCACCTCTTTGGGCAACCTGTGCCAGCATCTCAGCACCCTCAGGGTAAAGAATTTCCTTCTAATTTCCAATCTAAATCTACTCTCCTCCAGTTTGAACCCATTACCCCTCATGCTATCACTACAAGCCCTTGCAAAAAGTCTCTCCCCAGCTTTGTTGTAGGCCCCCTTCAGATACTGGAAGGCCACAAGAAGGTCTCCCTGGAGCCTTCTCTTCTCCAGGCTGAACAACCCCAACTCTCAGCCTGTTATTCCTCTTCTTGCAGAAAGTGCACTTATTTCAGGAGTCCCCTGACACAGGCACTGTACCCTGTTCTCCACAAGAAGCAATTTTGTATTCCAGTTCCTAATCTGAAATAATAAAACATTTTATATCAGCTACCAGCATCCTCTGAAAACTGAAAGACCTTTTGTCTTCAAGCAAACAGCTGCTGTTCTGCCACTGAAATGCACATTATTACAGTGCGCACCTACTCAAGGCACGGAAAGCAACTACCTGTCCACAAAGCAGCTCTCAGAGCTGAAATGACACCGTGAAATCCTGTGTCAGAAGGAAAAGGTCAGCGCACATGGACACCCCTGCTCTGAAAACCGAACAGTCCCGGTCCTGGTGCGCGACGCACAAGCTGTTACCTGAAATGAAGTTGGGGGGTTTATATTAACGCGGGCTTGGTTCCAGTGCTGCCCCTTATTTCCACTTGAAGACCACAACGGGTTCTCTATCGCCGTCTGACCTTTCAACCGCAGGTAAACATTCAAGCTTCCTAGAAAAGAGGTGGAGAACTGGAATTGGTTATCTCAGCAGAGATGCTGGGCTGGGTGGAGCAGCAGGTCCCCGCTCACCCCCCCTTCCCATTTTCTTTGGGGCTCTGGTAAGGCTGAGTGGGTGTGGAGAGTTTCTTGTCATGAATTCAACAGATTTTAAACTTGGGAACGCTGTGAACTGGTGATGTGAGGTTGCAGCAGGGGCAAACCGAGCGGGCACGGCAGTCGCACCCATCGCTCCCCGCAGCTCAGCAAGGACACGAGGCTTCCCAGGGCGAGACGGGAAAAAGGAATCACACCATCACAGAATTCCCCGGATTGGAAAAGACCTTTAAGATCATCGAGTCCATTCATTACCCTAACACTGACAAGTCCTCGACTAAACCATTCCTCTAAGCACTATATCTATGCATCTTCTAAACACCTCCAGGGATGGGGACTCCACCAAAAGTTTCATAGAATCATAGAATGGTTTGGGTTGGAAGGGACCTCAAAGATCATCCAGTTCCAACCTCCCTGCCATGGTAGGGACACTTTCCACTAGACCAGGTTATCACTACGGAAATTTTCAGCCTCTTCTCTCAAGACATCCAAGACCTGAATGGCAGGCACAGAACCTGAGCTGGATTAGCTGGTGGGGTGGGGGTTTTTTCAATATAAGTACAAGAGGCATATTCTCAAATTGATGTCGCTGGGGTCACCCATTTTTAAGAATGGAGGATGAATTATCTGTTCCCCTCAGCCTCCAAGATCAGCCCACACCAGCAACAGAGCATCGTTCCAGGATGAGATTCCATTTTGTAAGGGATCCTTCAAAGCCTTGCTGGAAACACAGAAACATTTTGATGAACACTAAAACTGCTTTGGAAATAAAGTACTTAGCCCCTGAGTCACGTGAGTAATAACCTGGTAGCACTTGGAAATCTTCTGGGTACTGATAACTGGGGAGAATAAAGAAATCCCACGGAAATGCACCAAAGTCTGCTGAGCAATGCTACAGCACTTTGGATGGAAAATCAACGCTTATTGGCCATGTTCTCTGAACATGCTGTCCCTAGGTCCAGGGAAGGAAAAGGTTGGAATTTATTTAAGCCAAATTCCCCTGAAAGAAACCTCCAGTTTTCAATTAAGTCAGGGCAAGAATCAGCAGCTCATGGTTATTCAACAGCGAGATCCTACAGCACAGAGATCATATATGAAGTCTCAGTGAAGAGGTCCTATCCTGCTCTTGGGAAGAAATCCATGAGCTGGCAGCACGTATAACAGCCGATAGCTGCCTTGACTGGCAGTGATTGTTCCCAAATGAGATAAGAGGCACCTTCGATATGTCAGCTGCCAGCTCCAGAACAGCGGTGAAGGGTCAAGGCTTCTAACAGCTTGTGATAAAGCAGTCAACCTGTTTTAGCAATAGGATTTAGATTTATCTGTGGGGGGATTAATCCTTAATAAAACGGAATTCTTCTGAAAAAAAAAAAAAATTACCAATTAAATACTTCCTACAGAATCACTGAGGTTGGAAGCACCTCTGGAGATCACCCCATTCAAACCCCTGCTCAAAGCAGGTTGCCCAGGAACTTGTGCAACTGGATTTTGGCCACCTCCAAGGACAGAGACTCCACAACCTCTGCCAGCGTTTGAGGGATTTAAAAGCTGTGTAGATGTGGTGCTGAGGGACACGGTTTAGGGGTGACCTGGCAGTGCTGGGGGAATGGTTGGACTCCAAGATCTTAAACACGTTTTCCAACCTAAACAATTCTATCATTCTATTAAAAGGTTTGATTCATCTGGGCAAACCATTGTGTTTAATAATCCCTTTCCTAACCCAAAGTAATTTCTAAGACCACAAACCTTTAAAAACTCATTGAAGTAGTTGCCTCATCAATACGACTATTCATACAATAATGATGTGATTAAATCACTGAAGTCTTAGAATTTCATCACTCATTAGGTTGTTCTTTTCTCTTCATTATCCTCATGCGAACTGTTTCACTGCCAGAGTTCACATCTGGGGAATCGAAGGGTATATATCTGCTGATTTCATAATTTATTTCTTGTATGTCTCCTGCAGTCTCACACGTTTCATGGTATTTTGTCATTATGAGGAAATCAGATTTTGAATTTAGTAGATGTGTATGTGCATGCATTCAAGCACATGGCTGATGGAATTAATTGCCTATTTTTCTTTCAGTCTGCTCTTTAAAGACGGGATAAGATGTAATTTTGTACAAAGCTATTCAAAAGTAGATCATTTTGAATGCTGGCTAAAATGCTGGTAACTCTAGTCTTTAACATCAAGGAACAAAAGTGATATCGAGTAAGTTGAGGTTTTTGACAACTAGATGTCCACATTGCCACAGACAAATCCTGTGTAACTATGATCACTAATCACCATCGTCACCATCCTCATCTGGGGGTCAGCTCCTTCAGCCAACACTATACACATCAAGAAACTGCACATGAACAGGAAAGGGTGATCTAAGCAAAAAAAGCTAGACCAGGAAAAAACCCAAAATTGCCTCAATGAGAGGTCACTCTTTTGTGGACAGATACCAGCCTCATTGGCCAACTTTGTTATTCTTTATCCCAGCCTTGAGGTATTCCAGAAAAACTCTTTGACCGTCTGTGTTTGTACCTTTGCTCTTCACTGTCACATGCCAGAAATAGTCTGGTTTAGGACCATAAAGGGCAGTTTATGTTTTTTTCACTACTCACGGCATGGCTCAGTCGCTCCCTTCCAATAACCAACCAAGCTCCCACTGTAACGTAGAGCCAGGAGAATTCAGACCTGGGGCTGCATTCAAGCGCTCACAGGGCAGAGACAACTAACACAAAACTCAAGTGAACTTGTCTGCTCCACTTAAAACCCGAACTCTGCTTGGGGGCAGGTGAAGGTTTTCTGAAGCAAACCCAGGAATGCACAGCGAGGATGTGCTTGCCCTTGAATTATATATAAAAATACATCAAGTTGGGTCAGTTTGGCATGGGAAAGCCTCGTGACACTGGTAAGCACTGAGCATCCCATGGGGATTTAGGGGATTTGTAAGAAATGGCTGTCTACCATTTATACTTTTGGATTTTCCTCACACCTCTTCTTCACGCTACGCAAAGAAATCAAGTCCTTGCAAAATGCACCTTTTCTGTTTTAAGGCTCTAGAGTTGCCTGCTCAAAACCTCACAATGATACAAAACACCTCCCGGCTGTAAGAGGGGCTCCCACTAGAACACTGATCAGCGGAAAACCCAGTTTTACAGCACTTAGGACACTAGATGTAAGCTTTCTTGCCAGCTTTGGTTGCAACCAGCCCTTGCAGGTGTGGGCTGTCCTCCGCTGCTTATCTTTCATACAAGTGGATGTTTCTCCTGCTATTTTCTCAAGCTCTTCCCTGGCCTGGATCAGCACTAGAGTGGCCAGCAGGACTAGGGCAGGGATTTTTCCCCTGGACTGGGCCCTGGGGAGGCCCAACCTCAAATCCTGGGCTTGGTTTTGGGCCCCTCACTCCAAGAAGGACATTGAGGGGCTGGAGCGTGGCCAGAGAAGGGCAATGAAGCTAAGGAAGGGTCTAGAGCACAAATGTGGTGAGGAGCGGCTGAGGGACCTGGGGGTGTTCAGCCTGGAGAAAAGGAGGCTCAGGGGAGACCTTCTGGCTCTCAACTCCCTGAAGGAGGTTGGAGCCAGGTGGGGTCGGGCTCTTCTCCTAAGGAACAAGCAACAGGACAAGAGAAAACAGCCTCAAGTTGTGCCAGGGGAGGTTTAGGTTGGATACGAGGACAAACGTCTTCCCCAAAAGGGTTGTCGAGGCCTGTCCCAGGCTGGCCAGGGCAGTGGTGGAGTCCCCATCCCTGGAGGGATTTCCAGGCCATGGAGATGTGGTGCTGAAGGCCATGGGTTAGTGGTGCCCTGGCAGTGCTGGGTTAACAGTTGGGCTTGATGATTTTGAAGGTCTTTTCCAATCAAAATGCTTCTGTGATTCTCCACAAGGGAAAAGACAAGGTCATTGGCTTTCTCTCACCTATGTGCTGTCCATACATGTGATAGTAGAAGCTAAAACAATAGGCTGTGTTCGTAGCTCCATAAGGATTTTTCGGAGCGACGCTAAAAACCGGACTGACAAGTCTGGCCTTTTCTCCCTCCAGCCTGGGCCGTGATGTCTCAATGTACATGTAGAAACCTAGAGGAAGTCCAAATGAAAATTGTTAGGTCGCAGTCTTCAAAATCCAGCACAGATACATGCAGGAAGACACCAGGGCTATCAAGCATCTTGATTAATTTTTCACATTCATCTGACATCACCACGGTTTCTGGGACTTATTTCTCCTGCATTGAGCCCATGTGTTTCCCATGATTGCTTCAAAGACATGTTTTCTACCAAGAGTAAAATCAGGGCTAGCAGGTCAGGACTCGTAAACAGCTTCAAATCGATATAACATTTTGTATGCACAGGAAAAGAAAAAAAAAACTTTATGAGGGTGTTCAGACTTCAGTCTCAAGGTTGCAATTTGTTCCTATAAACAGTGAGCGGGGAGGACTCGTAAAATAAAAGGAAAATACCTTGATGGAAACCTTGCAAGGAACAGTTTCAACTGGTCATGTCAATAATGGGTTTGAACACTCACTTTCAAGGTAGAAGACAATATTCATTTATTCTGATCCTGGACTGTGCCAACAACAGAGATAGCATTTACTTAATCCAACCAAGCAAATACAATGTACTATGGGTTTTTTTTCCCCCCCCCTTGGGTAGTGCAAGCAATAAAATAGCCTGAGTTACCTCAGTACTTGATAAATTCAGTACAATACGTCTGACTTCTTAAATGCAAATCTACACTACAGGCAAGATGGCATGCTTCTGTTAGCTGGGGGAGCAGATTGAAAATTACCAATTTTAGCAACACCCAGAGTAAAAACGGGGCAAAAAAGGATCTCATTGTAACAGTCAGAGAGAGGCCAGGCTGGAATTTAAATGAGCTAAACCAGAAGAATATTTCAAGATCTGCCAGAGCTTTTCCCCACTAGACCTGAAAGGAATGGCGTGGAAAATGGCCCAACAAAAACAATACGAGATGGTTGATGGCACCATTTGTGGGTTGTGCTTTGGGACCAGCCGCACGCCTCAGCCCCAGCAATTTTAGAAGCCCTTGAAGCATGCTTATTCTTGGTAAAAAATGAGGTAGCTGGCTCAACTGCCCATCCTCGATGGGTCCCTCATCCCAGTGGGGCTGCAGAGCTCCCAGTGCCAGGGACCAGCACCCCACTGGAGCTTACCTTCCTTGGAGCCAGTCCGATCGGCGTTTGGCCCCGTGTTCGGGGTGTATTTTGTGTCTCTGGTGGCAGTGCTTTGTTTCGTCCAGTCGAAATTGTCCGTGTCATCTTGAGTGAAAAGGCAAATGTTACCGTCCTCAAAGCCGCAGTGGAACTCTCCTGCCAAGGCAGAACACGAGCAGAAATTTAGTGGCTGGGTTGTCAAAGTACTTGTGAATTACAGCAAATGCATTGTGGGGTGGTGCTTATTAACAGCACTGGAAAATCGATGTGGAAAATAAATATTTTATATCAGTTTCTACTGTTTAGTGTATGTGTTCTTATGCAGTAACCTCAATAAAAAATAAATCACGGTCATCAATCTGTGTCGGTGTTACTTGAAATTATGTTCAAATCTTATTGCTTGGCTCCTCCTCACATAGTCAGGGATCTACAATCGCCCTTAGAGACACTGACTCTTCTTATCCAGCTGGCATTTCTAAAAAGCTGAGAAGAACAGGTAGCATGAACTATGAGGGGAAAAAAAGTGAGAAGCTGGTTATTTTGCTCTGGGGATAAGAACATAAGGGAAAGAGGACAGCAACTTTTCCAAATGAAAACGTTACCTCCTTGTGACATCTCCTAAACTATTCTTGGTTTTCAACAGGGATGGGAAAGCAAGTAATGGCTAAAATGAGAGCAAAGGAGCTGAAGGGTAGACATGAAGAAAAGCTCTAAAAATCAGGAGGGAGAAGCACATGAATGGATTGCTGAGGAAGCCCATTGAGTCCCCATCACTGGATTATAATAACCAATTAGATCCGGAAGGAAGGTTTAGCTCTGAACCTCCATGGGCAGGACAGGTGACTGTATCATGTCCTGAAGACATCTCCTAGACTTTCACTAAGGTTTCTGTCATGTATTTGAGGTCAAGCAGTAAAAGCTTAGGTCTGAAAAATAAAAAATGCCAAGAACCCCGGAGAGGATTACTGGGATCCTCTCCTTTGTGAACAGACACATCAGTCCAGTGACCCTACCTGCTGCATTATGATGGGATGAGAAAGTCCTTCCGTCAGAATTTTTAGGAACCAAAATAAATCAAAACTTCAAAGTTCAGTTTCCATCTCGGAACAGAATAAGGCCCCATGTAGTAAAATGTGCAAGAGCTTAATTTTATGCACACAAACAGTTCCTGCTGAGTTTACTCTTCCAGCAAAGTCAATTGATTTATCTGAGAAAACAAGCAAATCTCTCTTCTCCAGGGAGAATGCCGCTGTCTGCACACTGTGTCGGCCACGGCCTCCTTTAGAGGGCTTCAATTTATATTCATTGTTATGAGGAACTCTAACACCAGGCGTCATGGGATTATTCATCTGCGTTAAAACGAGAAGGTATATAAATGTTTGCAGGTTTGGGGTTTCGGTGAACTATAAATCCACTTAAGCCACTGGAGCTTCACTGTAAATCAGTGAAGACAGAGGGACCTGGAGCTTAGCTTGGATATGTTCTGCTAAGCAAGGGATGCTGCTCTGAAGCTTAGTTAAAACCAGGTAATAACTGCAGACTGAAAATGCAGGCTTGAAGAATTCATTCCAAACCAGAAGGTGCATTACGAGTGATTTCCAAGTCTTCCTCATTCTGCTTCTGCCTGTTCAAAGAGCAACACACACTGTATCCCCTCCACAGGAGTCAGCATAAACCACCACTCTATGAAACCAGGTTATCACAACCGGGTCCACAGAAACCTCAAGCAGATTGACTTGATTTCTCAGTAAATCCATCAACTTTATTAGATCCTCCAGGAGAATTTATTTCCTAAGGCATAGTTCCTTAACTGGCAAACATGGCTGATAACCATCGGCATGATGGGGAGCCAATTTCAGGACCTCGCACCTTGGTTTGGTTCTGGAAGGAAGGTCTTCTGAATCCTGAGCTTTGAATGATGAACTAGTGGCAAAACAGGAAATCATTGAATGGAGGAGGACCATCATGGGCATTGCAGAGAAGAAATACAAGGAGAGGCCTGCTTGTGGTTCTTCCCGAGATCAGCAAATCAAAGAATGAGGCCACAAGTAACACACGTGGGCACATGACATCCAAAATCCTTCAAGAGAAGAGCGCGAGTAGATGCAGATCAACATCTCTGTCTTCCTCCTGAAGACCAGGAAGAGAACGCACAGACCCTGACAAAGCTCTTGAAAGACACAAGGACTCCAATGAAGCACCGAACAAAATGCCAGCGGTGCCCCTCATCTCCAAGAATATCTTTCCCATGACCTGAGCTCCCAATTTGCTTGGTTTACCTCGTGTGCACTTGGCTTTCAGCTCCCCTCACACGAGCCCTTCCTACAGCAAAACCAGTGCTGCTTCTACAGAGCACAATGAAATTAAAGGGCAAAACAGGAACTAAAGGAGAAAAGTTCTGACTCCCAGATCCAGTCCTGCAGCCAAGTGAATTAACACGAAGCATTTTCAGCTGTTCAGCAGTTTCTGACACTGCCCTTCCAGTACCTTAAAAGCTACATTTGCATGTTGCACCATGCCCTCAGAGCTTCATTAAGAAACTCCACATCAGCAGAACAAAAGACTTTGTTTTATCAAGTTAAAAGAAAAAAAATAATCATATTCAGGCCAGATGAAAAAAGGTAAGCAAAAGTTTGACATTTATTCAACAGGAAAACACTGGTTTCATGTGGGACTCTGCCATTTGGAATACACTGGAAAAGGTTAGCGCTAAATATTCTTGGCACTAAACACTTCTTAAGCAATGACAGGAGAATAAAAAAGGGAAAAAAGTTCCCCAGGACTAGCTCAGCCCTTTTCTCATGCAAGAAGTAGGAGCATTTAAATAGACCTGGATGGTCTTGACCTGTTCATTAATGGGGCTCATCAAGTGCAGGAGGAGCAGCCAGCTCTTCCCCAAGCATCCATGGGTGCTCCAGCTCTGGACACTGCTCACGCCACGACGCATTAACAATGGGGCTAATTAACACTAAATGGCCAATTTTGGTCACAGCACATGCCAGCTCTGGACCTGGATTCAGGTTATTAATAATTTTATTGCCAATTACAGCAAAAAACGGTTCTCAGGGTGAAACGCTTTTCATTGTAGTATGAATTTTTGTCACCTATTTCCATAAAATTCAAGTTGAACATGACTCCCTAACATCTAATCTCTTCCATTATTCAGGTGTAACATCTACTTGCCCTAATTGATGTGAAATCCTTATGGTTTACACTAAATGGCTTATATTATACGTTACAGAATAAAATGTACATCTGAGGCTACATCTCAACATCTAAATCATTTGATGCTACTTGCTTATGTATTGCAGAAATTGCATGAAAAGGAAGGATTTATGCAATGTGATTATTCCAGGCAGACCATGACTTCACTTTCCTATGCAAAGTGCTTATTCCAGAATTGAAGCAGGAGGAATGTGACTCCAGTTTCCCACACGGGTATCTTGTCCTAGTTGAATACAGCTCCTACTCTTCATTCACAACAGTGGAAATAAAATCAGAATTCAGCCCAACAGGCTCGGAAAATACCAGAACTTTTTGTAGAAAGCACGAATAATGATGAAATTGAATTTGTTATGAGAGACAGAATCTCTCTCCTCTAGCTTACGGGTTCGCAGACCAAGATGTCTTCCCTGTCAAAGGATTGCACTCAAAAAGTCTTCAGGGAAAAAAGACAGCCCAAAATTTTACCACCTCTTTGGTCATCTGAAAGAAGTGACGGTGGGTACCTTATAGTTCTGGTGGGCAAACATTCCTATTGCCACCAGGACAGAGAGAGGTAGACCTAGAAACCAAGAGAGGGCAAGGGTGGACAGGTTGCTGGAGATGCCCTCCCTCCTCGCACTAACACACTGCCCTTCACAAGGGCCATGCAGATGCCACCACGTGCCTACTAGAGCTATAGAGACATTCAGAAAATGAGACAGTTTCAGATCTTAAAATCATAGAGGACTATGGTGTGAAGCACTTGGGATTGCAGCACATTTTTCCTTAACATCCCAGAGTATATATTTAATATATTAATTAGCAAGGGTCTCATCTACTGCTCATTTACGTCCATGGGATTGGTTCCTTCTGCTCCCGTGAGCTTTGAACTAAGCCCTGATTAATTATTAATGCATTGCACAAGCTCTTCCGCAAATAAGTTTAAAATTTACAGAAAGGCTTAGCCGACGCGTGTGAGAGATGGAGAGAGAGGCTGATCTTCTGCCTCTCTTCTGCCTGATTATGGCCGCACCACAGCAGTCATGACATCAGATCAAATCCCGTTCCGTACACGGGAATATTTTGTGCATATATTATTAAAAGCAAGAGTAATGGCAGAATATGTCGGGACAGCAAAACATGCATTTGCTGCAGCGTGGAGGAAAACCCACGAGGGAGATGTGGGGACTGTTAGGAAGAGGGTGGTTTTGCAGGGATGCACTAAAGCTCCAGGCATTTGTAGGGATTTAGCACCCATGGAAAAAGCCTAAGAACAAACTGGAAGAGAAATCCTTTCTATCCAGCAACATCCCCATGCCCAAGCACCAGCACATCAGCGACTACAGAGTCAGAATTTGTGTTTTCAATCCTGCCTGTGAAGCCGTTTCTTATAAATTTGTCTAAACAATTTCACACCCGAGTCACACCAGTGGTCTCCATGTTTCTCTGTGCAAATGAGGGCCGTGATTCCTGCATGTGCTGCCAGAAAACAACCCTTCTCCTTGTAGTTCCAAAGCTGCAGCTGAGCTTCCGACTCCCCTTGGGAGTATCAGAATAACTCAAGAACTGCAAATGCAACCCTTATGCAGGAAAAATGAGTGCAGAAAATTTCACAAATGGGCTTTTCCTTCAAGATTTTCACCATACCTGCTGAGGCACAGACACTTTTCCTGCACAGTACTTGAACTTGCAGGTGTTTAGCTACTCCCATGATGGAACCCCAGCATCACACTAAGCAGAAATACCCACAAATGTGTTATTTCAGGACAACAGTATTTTCCTTTCGAGGAACTCATTGGGCAGTGGGAAAGAAAGATGAGCTGGAGCTCATCAAGGTTTAGCACCTTGATAGAACAAGAGGACTGGCACCTTCAGCAGCCAACCCAGGTCGCACACAAAGCCAAGGTGCCGCTGAAAATTAAATACTTATCATTTACGTTTTAACTGTGAGGGACAACAGGTGCAAGGACAATTCTTCATACACATAAAAGCTGAAAAGATGAAGAAATACTTACGTAGATGTGGATTTACTGGAGCTGGAAGACAGAACAAAAATAAAATTAGCACAAAGAAGAAATTCTAATTCATCAATATTCAGATTATCTTCAATACTTAATGAACTACTCTTCTACTCAAGGAAGAATACTGTTCTTCAATTTAAGATGTCTGTGTATACAAGTCTTAAGAAACAGATTGCACTTGCATTCTTCCTAGAAATGCCCTTTTTCCCTTTGAATGGGAGAAAGCATAAGCACAGCAAGTTTGTGAGAAGAGGTTTGAGCTCCTTAAACCAAGAAACACAATCAAGAAAAAATATGAGAGTCTTCTGGCACCTAAACCCTCTTTAGGGAGGATACACCTCAAAAAAAAATTTCAGAAGATGACAAAGGAAGGAGAAGTGAGCTGTCCTAAAAAGCTGCCAGCTGGAGGAGCCACATTCAGTGCCCAGGACAGGGACCCACCAGCACAGTCCTGGACGCTGCTCTCCTGGGGCTGTGCTCTCAGAGACAGAGGAACACCAGCACAGCATCCCACCTCTCTGCATCCCACCTCCGCCTGCTCCCCAGCCCACGGCAGGAGCAGCCAAACCCTCACCATGGGAGGCATCGAAAATAATTTTGCCAACATTGCAGAGAAGCCTTGAAGCAACTTTGGTGAAAAATCTTATTTCTGCCTGTTCTTTTGCGGGTGCAATGCCCTGCATGACATGGCAGGACTATGGGGTAGTGGAATTTTTGGAGAAGGTGATAAAACTAGCACTCATTTCACAGAAAATTTCAAAAACCTCTACATCTGTAATTCTTTAACACTGAAGTTATAGAATCATAGAATTTATTGGGCCGGAAGGGACCTCTAAATGCCATCTAGTCCAACCCCCTACAAGAAGCAGAGACATCTCTAACTAGATCGGGTTGCTCAGAGCTCCATCAAGTCTGGCCTTGAATGTCTCCAGGGATGGGGCCTCCACCACCTCTCTGGGCAACCTGTTCCAGTGACCAACCACCCCTATATCAAAGAACTTTTTCCTGATGTCCCAGTCCACCTACTTAACCCCTTAACAGGCTAAAACAAAATGAATGTGAAACCTCAGTGGTGCCCACAGATAGCTTGACCATGGGAATGGCTACCCAGGTGTCGGTCCAGAGTGACCTGTACGATGATAAACACGGAAATGGGGTTTGAATGGGAGATGGGTCTGCAGTTCTGTGCTACCTGTTTGCAGAATCTGGAGATGGACGACTCAGGGGACAGGGCCCCTCTGCTACAAGCCCTTAGGTACGTGAGAAACAGAAGGATGCTAAGCTCACAGTCTGAATTGCATGTTATTAACAGAAAATTTGAAATAAAATGTTCTCGGCAAACAATGGGTACATCTAGTGATGCCAGACTTCAGCACAAGGGTTGGTTGGTCCAAGTTTTCTTGCTGCCCTTCTCGTGCCGTGTTTACAGGCATGAGCTCCTGCTTTGGGACCTCAGCCATGGACTCTTTGTAGCTCCAGATTCAACCTGGGGTTTTCAAAAGAGCTCTGAATGGGCAGCTCTGCCATTTGATCTTGTCTTCTCTGAAACAAAAGACCAGTGATCTGCCCCGGTGCCATCTTCTTCAGAAACGTAGTCATTCCATTATATTAGAAAACCTCAGAGCTTTTTCTAACAAATTTCCTTCCATTCTTCCAGAAACATTCTTGTGGGGAGATCTTTGAGTGACCAAACTTGGAATTAACTGAAATCACTGGGAATGACGTTTACTGATGGTTGATTTGTAACCGAACGCACGGGCTTTTATGGAAGCTACGATCAGCACGTAACCTTGAGTCCTGCTATTCAGATTGCTCACAGCAGAGCCAAGCAGGCGTCTTGCCAAACTACCAACAGCAGAAAAAAAAAAATTAAAGCAGTTAGGCTGAACCTACCTAACATCATAAACTAGGAAAAAGAAAAAATACCCTCCACAACCAAACCAAAAGCTCATTCTTCTAAGAATGACTTCTTGGGTGTCAAGAAGAAAGGGGCAACCTCTTTTCACTTGTGCCCTGCAGTAGGACAAGGGGCAATGGATGCAAGCGAGAGCACAGGAAGTTCCAGCTCAACATGAGGAGGAACTTCTTGACTGTGAGGGTTCCAGAGCCCTGGAACGGGCTCCTCAGAGAGGTTGTGGAGTCTCCTTCTCTGGAGACTTTCAAGACCCGTCTGGATGTGTTCCTGTGTAACCTGCCCTAGATTCTCTGGTCCTGCTTTTCAGGAGGGTTGGACTCGATCTCCAGAGGTCCCTTCCAACTCCTAACATTCTGTGATTCTATGATTCAGCCTCTTCAAAAAGAGTTCACATGAAAATGTTGCATTTCTATCTAATCCTAAAACAACAGTTTTCAAGTCATTCCATCAAAGAGACAGGAGAAAAGCATGGCCAAATCTGAATTTTTTTTTTTTTCATAGCGCTTTTTTTCATATCTTTTTCTACAGCAGCTCAGCCCACTTTTTCAGTTTCAGGGTTCCAACCCTCTTAAGAGCTTCATTTATCTTCCAATAACCGAATAAATTAAAGCATTGCCTTCAGCCGCAGCAAATTCACTTGCACGTGAGTCACCTACAAAATGTGCTTATAGAGGACATAAAAAAAATTTTGTAAGAGATTAATGCTTGATACTGGTCCTGGTTCCTGTTTAGAAGCCAAGATCTCCAAGCCCAGGCATAAAGAAAACTGTGTCCCTTCCATATCTTACACCGATGACCCTTCACAGCCTGCTGTCATTCCCCACCACCTAGAGCAGAGGCAAGCAAAATCCAACTTCTAATACACCGGCCAAGCTCTTGGTTTTTACAATAAATGTAGGAGATGTATGGGAAAGAGAAAAGGTTATAATTTGATTAATGGAACAGCAAAGGGCTGTTTCTCTAAGAACAGGGGGAAGGAGGAAGGGAACTATTGATCCAAATGGATGGTACACAGGCATTTGAGTTGAGCAGTTTATTTTGAAGACACAGGAAATGCTTTCAAGTGTATTTTGCTGTAGTAAAAAAAACCCCAAACAACAGTGAAAAAACTCCAACACAGACAAAACCATTAAATTTAACAGAAAATTAATCCATAAATGATGAACTTGAGAAGCAGCGATGAGTTCAGCAGCAGTGAACTGATATCCAGGATTTCATCCATATGAAGAATGATTATGGTCTTTCTTAAGAAACTGCAAAAGACTTACAACCTCTGCGTTAGCAACTTACTAAACTCTGGCTGCCAGGAAAAATAACAGCAACCGCTTCTTACATTTTCGCCCGTAGACAGGCTCTATGATTCAGGAGAGGAGGGAAAGAGCAGCAACCGGAAAGCTTTCATGCTCATCTGCTCTTTTTCCTTTTTACATTATTATTCCTTCTTTGTATTGCAGTGTGCATGCAATCTCATTTCCTGGGAATATGAAACCTGCAGCCACTATTTCTTAAAAGGCGAGTTCCTGAACAGTCTAATATCACTGCCCTTCTTTATAGAAATAATCTCCGTTTCTCTAGGTATTGCCTATCTTCCTGAAACCTCAACTGTACTCTGTAAACCAACAGGGTTTGTCACCAAGTTGTGAGTTTACCACAACTTTCTGCTTCCTATGAGAATCTCCTGGCTCTCTGGATAACTGGTTATTGCACAAGTCCAAACCCAGCAATCCCTAATATATAAGAGGACTTCTTATGGCTGGTGACACTAATGTTGAAAAGAAAATGCTGGTGGTGTGCGTCATACCGCAATCCACAAATCCCTTAACTTCCCTCAGAAATATGGTCATTCCTGTGTAAGACTGAATCTTGGAATGTCTAATTACATAGTATAGGAGCAGAAAAGTGTATCTAGTCTATTTAGGTCTTAAATATTGATATCTAAACCAGACATGTTTTAAACTAAACTGTAACACTAGTAGCAGCAGCAAACAGCTAGCTATTTTGTCCTTTTTTTCCTCAGGCACGTCTTTTTCACAGCCTGAGCGAAAGGATTCAATTGTCTTATTCTGCAGACAGCTGGACTGCATTAAAAACGATGCATCTTGCCCATGCGACAAACCAGGAGCTAAGCTGAGATCAGCCCTGGACGTCCTGTGCTCCAGCCTAATCTGCCATCTCAGGCAGACTGCACTAACATACCAGAACAATGTCAACGTACATTTAATCCAGTAAAAACTTCTGGGCTGGCACTATGAAACTGCACTTGTGGGAGCCCATGGGACAGGTCAGTGCCTCCTGAAGGAAGCTTTTTTGTCTAATACAGCTCCTCAGGAATATATTTCCATGAAAAATCAATTTTAATGCTTTCCAAGGAAGCATGACACTGCCTGGCTATATACATTTCAGCATGGCCTCTTCTCTGTCATCTTCTAAATCAATTTCTTTCACTTGCTGTGAATGCAGCATATTAGTTTTTAAGTTGCCATCTTGCTGAATAAGATATGGCAAACCTGTGAATTTATTGGTTATAAGAAAGCTTTGAGAGAGAGAACCGAAGTGAGAAATATCAAAGTTAGGCCTTCAGACTATATATTGCTTTTTTTTTTTTTAACAGCAGGGGTGAAAAAAATTATTCTTTATCTTGTAATGGGATTCATGTCTCTTTCCATAAGGCACTGATAATGCAATTCATGAATTTGGCATCGGTAGTCTTCACCATTTTCTTTATTTGTATATATTTTTTCTTCTTTATTCTTCTATATTTGTATATATTCCACTAGTATGAGCCTGTCCATACTTTAAAAAGTGTCCTACCCTAAATATGTCAGCACAAGAGCAAACCTGAAGCAGATGTAAAGCTAGCCAAAAAGTCAAGGAGATGAGTTCAGAGTTTTGGGTTAGCTTTGTAAATCTTCTTATAAAACCTCGTCTTTCAAGAAAACAGTGACTACTCCAATAGTTTCTTTTCTAGCCTCAATAGGACTAAGGTTGCATGGCTTTTGCTACAGAAATTAGATTTTGAGACAACAAGCAAAAAATTAAAATATTCAACAATAGACCACTCCCAAAGCACTTTACAGAGAAGGCCAAAATCATTGCTCTAAGTAAAGAAGCTGAAGTACTGCAAAATTAGTCATTCATGGTAGTCTAACAGCTGAGGCAGACCACACATTCCAGTGCTGTGCCCACTAGCCTGAAGTCATATTGTTGGAAGATCTAAAATTGTCATGAGTAAAAAAAATTAGCAAGTGTCAGGTTGACACTTCTGTTACAGGAAAGGTCAGTTAAGATAATATTAACCTATAGAGCGCTTGAGCGAAGTAGTTTAACACCATAACATCAGGTTGCTGTAGAACAGTGTACCAGCCTATAAAATAGTCCTACAGAAAATGGCGCCTCCAAAACCACACACCTCCAACACTACAAGTGGAACTGATTGTAAATCCTAAAATAAAACATCTAGGTTGAATTTTCGAAGGACAGAAGACATTCAAGCACACATTTCAAATCAACTTTCAATGGGAAGAGTTTGACCAATTTCTGCTTTGATTTTACCTTACTTTAAGTAAGAACTGCGCTTCATATTTTGTGTAGACAGGCTTGGATTTTGAAACCAAAGTCAGTCTTGTGATATTCCAAGCACATACAACCCTAGAGACCTATAAACATCATTTAATGATAATTTTCCCCCTTATGTGGCAAACACGAATTTTAACACAAGGAGGGAAATGTTTGTACTGCCTTGCCTTCTTTACTGATCAGTGACTCGTGGCTGATGTTGGGTTGATACTAGCTACAGAGGATCATAATCTAAACTTTTATATTGTTAAATGCTTTGAATATGCACAATGGTGTGTAAATGCCAAATAATGTTTTATTTTAACAGCACTTAGCACTATTCATGCACAAATGAATCAATCTGTAATCATTTGGACACAAGAGCACTCTGCGCTGTAAGAAACAAGGGAGCAGTTAAACATCAGTTTTCACAATAATTAATATCACCTAATTTCTAGCTAATTCTAGCAGATTAGCTTGCCTCTCTCTTGTAACGACAACTCATGCCTGACAGATAAGCAAAATGCTCTCTAACACAAATGTATTGAGATAATGTACTGTAACAAAAATACTGTGATATCCAATGGAAGGTATTCAAGGTTTACCTTAATTTGCGGCTATTACAATGAGCATATATCCAATATCCATACAGTGTTCCTAAGCACTGCGCTTCCTGTGTGGTGTGTATTAAACTTCATTTAGCTGCTCATAATGGGTCAACTAAATTTTATAGGACATAAAATAACTCCCAAAGAGTTGTTCATACAGAGCAACAGTGCCTAGAAAGTCCTACCATCAGGTACCAGTTATGGTCCTGATGCAAATTTAACCACTCCATCATGTTTGCAACTGTCTATGCTACATTAGCTGCTGCTCTGCACTTCCCTCCACGTTGCATCACCTGCTTGTTCACCTGCTGCACACTGCCAGGATCCCTGGGCATGAGCTGCCAGAAAAGAACGCTTTTGCCCTGCTTGACCGCATGGCACCAGCTGCTTTGAAACCTTAGTGCCTGCGAAGTCTCCTTGAGAGGATGCAGCACCCACAAGGTCGAGATAGCGACAGGACTGCCCCCCTCACATCTCTGCACTGAGAAGCTTGAATCAAACCCGTGAAGCACAACACGGCTGCTCTGTGAACACGGATTAAAGCACTTGCAGGTGCTTTATTCCAATTTCCTTATGAGGCCTCTAGACTGAGGCAATTAGCAGTAGGTTTTAGTCACTCATGAAGCATCAATGTAAAGCCCTTCGTCAGTGTCTTGCAATCATGACAAGCTAAGCTACTCTGAATTGTACGTGTACTATTGGCTATACAGAGACTGTAACAGACCAGTAGGGTCAGTTCTTCCCACTTCAATATTAGCATTCACTTTTTTCATTATTAAGTTCACATTTTCTAAGTCTCCTAGAAGACTAAGGCGCGCACACACACACATATGTATTATTTTTTTTTCTACCTGATGTAACTCAGCAAAGCTGTAACACGCAAGCCAGATCTGAGCCCTGCAGCCCAGATACTAGAGGCATCAGCTTTGCGACCAGTTTCATACTCTGTTTACCTGAGCTACGTAGGATATACACATACTTAAAAGGAACGAGAAACCAGTTCACAATATCCCATTATTGCAGCTCGTTCTGAGCCTGCATGGGTATCTCTGCTGTACAGTGCTGGACCATGTAGATGTACCCTAGGGGAGGTTACTTGCTGAGTTAACGCTACTGATATATGAGAAGGTTTCCTGTTCCTATAGACAGCTTCTGTCAAGAGTTCTCCCTGCTGCAAAAGATTCTTAATTTAAAGAGAAAAGGCACTAAATAATTTCTGAAGGTGATACTTATAAATTGAAACAATTTTTCATGGTAGAGCCCCAAACAAAACATTGTCAATAAATCTATCACGTGTGACATCCGTGATCCCATGGGGTCAACCCTATAGTAAACAAAAAAAAGGATCTTTTAAGATTCACGATTGCATAGAGGGGAGAAGGAGGAAAGCATTCATTTTTCCTGAAGCACAGGCTGACAGACCTGCGTTGATGCGACATTTACATCAAGAGGATATTTTCCTTATGCCAGAACACAACTTGTTTCTAACATCCTCTTTGTATTAGGGAGAGGCAGGGAATATCCTGTCTAAATCAAGTGCTCCTAAGTTGTGGGACATAAACCACCAGCTGTCCTTAAAGCTAAAGAGTAGCAAGATACCTCAGTAGTCTCTGAGGTCTGTTAATCTAAAACTTTGAAGAGTCATCTAAAAACTTTGAAGCAGGATTTTCCTGTCCCAACTTTAATGATGGGGAGGACGTGAAACCTGCTTTTTCCCTTCTGTTGCCTCTTACCGGTGGGCAAAATAACAGATGAATTATTTCAGTCAAAGCAAGAATGTGACAGAGAAGCCCAAAGTGGGTAGAATAAAACTCTTTTTACTCTTCTAAGCAAGTCTTCAATCTATGTGCTGCGTGTACTTGAAGAAAGGTGCTTGGGCCTTGTTTTTCCACTTGTTTACCACCTGACTATTGGACAAGACTTCACCATTCTCACTGCAAAGTACATGCCATTTCGGGGCTTTTCACTGGCTCAGAGCTGTGCCATCACAACTGCCTGTATGTTTTGGAGTGAGACCAATGCCACTAAGAAAGCCCTACATGCTGTGGCCTTATACAGCCCTGAGTCTCCCTGGTGTCATGAGAGAGCAGCAGGAAAATGCTGGAGCTAGAAACCAGAATGTGATGCTGAAGATAAGTCCAAAATCGTAAGCCTGCTCAGTCTTCCAGCATGGAATTTGAGACAGAGTATAAAGAAAAGCTCAGAGGGAGTTTGCACCATCTAGGCTGAAACAATACTTAAAAGCAGCTTGTGATATGCAGGACTTTACAACCGAACCCCAAGTTTTTTGCAGGAGTATACTGGTAACAAGATATTTGGAGAAGGCTTGTGTATTGGATAAGCTCTCGTTAGATGCTACATCCTAAGGACTCTGCTCAACAGGGCAGAGGCGAGGAGCCTGTGGTCAGCTTTAATTCAGCAATTCCTTCACATTAACCTCTTAAACAATGTCTCCCAAATTTTCTCTGAAAGCTCCTGTACAACTGAATCACCAAATCTCACATGCGCTGCTATCTGCTAGTAATGAGCTTTCATTCATAACAGATGGGAAAGCACTTGGAGATTCAGAATTCACACCAATTCCCCATCACTCCTATACCAAAGTCACCCATGGTCACACTAGCATACAAGGGGGACAATATAGTGGAGAAAACAGTCTGTAAAGCACTGCAGATGATAATTCCTGAAATGAGCTGGGCTTTGTCATGTGGAAATACACTTGTGTCTAAATATACAGTTTTCAGCATTTATTACAACTGAAAAAACATACATATTACTGCTAAAAAATAATCCATTCCAGTCTAACAGGTCCCACTAGTGAATAATGTCATGCACAAGTTGCACTGCTGAAGATAAATGAGCTAGATTACCTAAGTAATATCTCATTCATCTGAGTAAAGGGTGCCAAACGGTGTATGAATACATGTAAAGCCAAGCGACAGAAGTACATACTCATTTTCGAAAAAGGAAAAAGTAATAGAATAATGTTATACCCAGGCTTTCTAACACAGCTCAAATTAAAGGTGGAATTTCACTCTATCATTATTTCCATTATATGCTTTTATTTGGGAAGGTTAAGAACTCAGCTGTTAAAATGCACTCTTGGATGAAATTTCACAGGCAGAGCATTCCAGCATGAAAAATCAGCATTATATATCAGGAAGAGGAATTGTATGTAATTTTTACATCAGAATTCAGAAAAAACAATTCTCAAACTTCTCCATTTACTTCAACTAAAGCATTACATATCTGCGTTCATAAGAAATCTAAACTATCAGCATCTAACCAAGTACACACCAGGGCAGACATGCAATTATCACACATTTTAAAAATTCTGTCTCCTTTACTACACATATTGTTTAGTTCTTCCAAGTTTCAGGAGGCAAAATAAAAAATAAAAGAACAGAAGATATGAAGGTATGTTCTCTGGCTTGGTATTCAAGATTATGGCATTTATTGTCCCCTCTCCTGATAGAGCAGGGACTACTATTAAATACTTGTACTATATGTTAAGATTAAAAATCTGGTCTGCTTATGCTACTACATTCCAAGCTATTCAAGTGAGAGCAATAAAGACAAATTTCATTCCAGCAGGATCCCTTTAATTAGCCTGCAATTGCCTTGTTAGAGGTTTATAGCAAATTTTGTGGAAAATGCTCCACGCAATTCTATTTAGCTTTACTCCATCCCATACAAATACCCTATAAAATATTTTAAAAGCATACCATTATAGGAACGTGCTGTTCAACGAGTCATAATACTGAGTTGGCAGTGGTCTCACCTGGGAGAAGCACTGCCCAAACCACCACCACTTGTAATTTATAGAGGAAAGAAAAGGCCTATCTCCATCAGGAAGGTGCAGTGTGTCAACTTAATGTGAGCTCATTCAGCTGATGTCATTTGACCACTCTTGCAGGTTGCAAGAGGTCCTGATGCCTCGCTTGTTTGTAGAGTCTCCAAAGTCCAAAGATCACACCAGCAGCCCCTTGAAGGTGGGGGAAACAAAGGAAGGAGAGGTGAAATGGTATGACAGAAGTATTCAGCCCATTTTCTTGTGGCAGAGCTTGGAATTGCAAGTTTAGTGGCCTGATCACTAAAAGGAGGTTTCTCTAATAAAAGGCTTCTGTGAGAATAGGAGGAAGGGCTGCTGCTTTAACCTCCAGTCTAACCATAAGTGGCATGGGATCAGTTATGTTCGTTGATGATAAGCTAATACCATGTGGACAGTGGCTGCAGCAGGAAGAACAGGGTAAGACTTTCAAAAAGCAATGTGTATTACAATATATGTAAAATTCAGGCCACTTATTTCAAAATGGAAACATAGGTTTTAAAATCTTCACAACAGACAATCTCTGCTCCCTGAAAAGCAAAGTGACTGTCCAGACTCACAGTGGTTATTTCATTTTCTCTCATCCTTGTCTTAAACAAAAGCAGTAAGTACAAGAGTGGCAATTCATGAAGTCTTAATTCTCAAGCCACCGTGTCATGCCAAAATCTGCTTTGCATTCCCAGGCAGGAAGGCCCCAGACTCCAGTGAGAGCAGCACAAAAGTGTCTGAGGAGAGAGTTTGGCTCCCCATACACATACTTGCCTCAAAGTAAAAATATTTAGTTCTCAACTTTCATAGTTTTTTGAAGTGGTGTCTCTCTAGCACTTGAGAGGAATTGGGAGTGACTGTAAGCGTATTTAGATCTTACCTTCTAAAAATAAACTCCTTTCTCTATGCATCCTGACACTCAGCACAGAGATAATAATAAGCCGTTCTTAGAAACAGCACAGTATGACAAGCTACACCGAGAGACTTAGCACAGAAGAGTGTCTAAATATTACAGCCTGGGGTACAGAAAAAAGAAACAAGGAAAAAAAAAAAAAAGAATGGGAAAGTTGATGCCAAATGCTTTACAGAAACAGTTTCTTCATACTTCCAAGGTAAGATAACTAACTGCTAGACATCCAAATGCTCATGTCCATGAAAAACATAACAATCAATACAGATCCTCTGGCTTTCTGGCAGCTACTGAAAATAAATTTGTGTAAAACCACGACACAACTGGAAATCTACTTCATGATGCCAAATGACAGCGATAAATGGAAATAGGGATAAAGAAATAAATAAATCAACCTGGGTCTAAGAATGAAGCCCTGGCGGACACACAAAATAGTCACTGTGGAAACAGATATAAAATAGACTGAAAAAACTCAGAAATAATTTCCAGAAGTAAAACTAATGCAAAGCTGTGCCTGTGATAAAAAGGCAGGAGGGAAAGGGGCAATACTTTGCCTCACTGTTGATACCAAGTGAAGTTGTTTTTCTAAGCACTTGCAAACCAGTCTTTCATTGTGATACTGAGAAAAATGTTTAAAATTTAAAAATGTTGCTGTATTTTAACACTACTAAACTGTGAAGGATGACAAGGAGAGAGCAAACACAGTTGTAGCAAAGTCTAACCCAGAAGGCAGTTGATTAAAGAAATATATTGTGGATCACCTGAAGACTGGCAACGACTGGTTTTGACAGGAAAAAGCTCAAAGAGAAGTCAAGCTGTCTTATTTAAAGGCACAACCACATTTTAAATCATATACCTGAAAGTAGCGGTGAGTATTTGGCCTTAAGACATCACAGGAGAACTACATTACAGCTCTCATGAAAAGCACAAATTTCACTGCAGAACTCCTAGTTCTGAAACAAATAGTTTTTTAAGCCATAGCCCCTTCAAAATTATCTTTTCAATTACTTTGGACTCTCTTCAAAAGAATTTTAGACTTCAGCTTTTCATGCTCAAAATTTTTAGCAGAATCAAATGGAGTCCTCTGTCCCACTATAAATCTTCTGGAACCACAGATTTCAAAGGAAAACCTCTGCAGCTTATTACTAATCTGTCAGAACCACAGCGCCCAATACAAATGATAGTCTTTTTTATAAAAGCAACAGTTTGTTCTTCTTCAAAGAAGAAAAATACCATCTTTTATGAATCTGTTCTCTCTTATGTTATTGTTAGTACTCTGCTAAATCATAATAAATACAAATACCAAGGATGTTTACAATTTTTTGCAAGTGACAGTTTTTTCAAAGTGGTGCTGAATAAATCTCCATTTTTTAAGATACCTTCCTCCTCCTTCCCTTCCTCCATCTAATAAAAATTAATAATCAATACTTAGCAAAATGATAGGTCAGGCAGATCATAAAAATCTTAATAGCATGAACACAATCAGTGCAACATAACTAAAAATCTCACTGCATGGATTCATAGAACAAAGCTGATACCTAAAGCCTACCTGATATTGAGAAAGACTTTTGCATTCAATTTTCTATGGCATTTCTGGAAAACTACACTCTTGAAATTAGCGAGAGCTTTCAGGAACTCAGGACTTCTAAGGATTGGGGTAAATCACTTAGTTGCCTGAAGATTTACTTAGTAACTCAAGTCTGGGCACTGATTCTGCAAGACTGATTCAGTGCTGTAAACATGAATAACTTAAGAACCGCCATACCTAGAGTGTCTTAAAACCCCCCAGTATTTCCCAAGCACACCAAGGGAAGCTGTATGACTGTAAACCAGCCGCCTTATCTCAAAAAGATTATAAATATTGTCCTTTTAACGGTAACCTCTATGTCAGCATTTAAAATTACAGTGTATAGAAACAAATCTAGATAAAGCCCTGCAAACACGAAGATATTAGATCTTTGTCTATAAGATTTTGTATACTACTCTAGAGCCAAACACAGAGCCTTCCACTGCTCTCAGGCAGTCTATAAACACATCGTAATGGACAATGTCTGTTTGGGCAAAAAGACAAAGTCTGAGAAGAGGAACCATGCCATGGAGGTAGTTTGTTTAGGGCTAGACAGTAGGAACTGAGCAGAGAGCTGTGGTGGTCATCGTAAAGCCACTCCAGTGCTTCTTTCTCAAGGCTCCAGCACTTCACAGGAATGATAGCAAACACAGCCTGTCCCAAGGCAAGGACTGCAGGCATTTCGGATACCTGGCAGGTCAGTATGATGACCATGACAGGTCAAATGATAGATTTAGAAAAAAGACCATAAGCTACTAGAGTTCTTGTCTGGTGGTTTATCTGTCTCCTGGTCTAGTGGTCTGTCTGTCTCCTGGGCACTTACCATGATAGATGCAGTTCTATTTCACATCAACAGTGCACTTCTGCTTCCTTTTTAAGGTGATTTAACCATTAAGCTGCCTGCATGACCAAAAAGAACCTCCCAAGCTAATGCCAGAGACTGAAATCAACTTGAGGCCCAAAAAGAGAAGCACAGCTTCAGAATCATGTATAACAGACACAAAATGACTTTGTCAAGATTCTCTACAAGGTCATGTCAGAACTGGAGTTAAAAGCCAGGTCTCTGGCAGCTCCTCACTCTATGTACTTCCCAGTGTATCTCTACAGGTAACTGTGTCCCTGAGTAAGCACAAGGTAGTTTCACAACCAACAATCCCAAGCAAACAGTGGGGCTGCAAGCTATTGAAAACACTGCTGCAACCTAAAGCAGGTCTTGAGCCCCCGTTCATATCCATCCACACTGCTGGAATAATTCACCGCTTTTGAAAGTCATTCAGTTGTTATCACCTTTCCAAAGGAAAGTGCAGGTGGAAACCCAGATGGGAGCTGTTTAGATGCTCCTGCTCCCCCATCCCCAACTCAGCCTCACACCAGCCACATGCTGTGAGCTTGGGCAACAGCGGTGTGCGATCACATGCTGGGTACCTGTGTATAGGTGGCAATCACACACCTAGCTGCAACGCACGTGACCAGCCACACAATAAGAAATGAGCCATTCTATGCAGACCTTTTATTCTGTCAAGGTAAACCAGCACTGAAGGAATATTGTGCATAGCTGAGCGAAAACAAAGGTCAGCTCCTCCCTAGGGCTCACTTTCTTGAAATACAAGGAAGTACGTTTGCTCTGTGTTTTGCAATGGTGTGTTTGGGAAATAAATGATTGCTGGGGAAATGATCAGCAGAGTAAGGGAATACCAGTTCAAGAAAAGATGAACACAGAGCTGGACCATGTTACTTTGCAAATGATGGGGAGGAGGGAGAACAAAAAGGGAGCTCAGAAGGCGTGTCTACTGCAGTCACGCACGTGAAGTTATCAGATCTCATGTTAAATGGATGTTTAAGGTTGAGGAGAAGAGAAAAATAAACAGCCTAGTAGTCTGCTCATCAAGCTCCCACGATGTTTGATGCTGTCCGCTCAAAATGATGCAGTGTCCCAGTAAGTACAATTACCAACTGGACAATCAGCTGGAGTAATAACTCAGTGATATCAAAGACACAATTTGATGTAATAAAGAGCAATGTTTGTAAATCTGCATGCAACTGCATATCCTCACCGACTTTCTAACAAACTGTTAGCAGAAAGCAGCTCTCATCTTTGTGCAAGTTGACATGCAGGTTATCTTTTTGTGCCACCATCTTAACTATGTGATTTGTCATGTCACTAAAAGATGTACAGTAGTAAAATGAGCAGATGTCTTAAGACAGCTGCAATATCATTAGCGGCATAAATTTCTTTTGTGTGATGCTCTTACATATTGCTACTACCTCAGGTTAACAGAGAAGGGATCACACACTCATACAGCTACATTTGTGTACCGATACAAGAGAATATCTATTTATTTTAGGTAATTGTATTTCTTTACGAGTATGTGAAATCAGCAGAAAACCACTATTTGAGTAGGTCACATGTCAAGTAATAGATGAAAACCTCCAATTACTCGTAACACACAGCCCTGGTTCTGTAGAGAGAGAATTTACATACTCTTACTTGAAAATATAAACCTTTTTTTTTTTGTTTAGCTCTCTAATGTGACTTTTCCATCTCATGTTAGCTGAGGAAGAACAATGTTGATCCCCAGCCCCTGAGGAAAACAGGTGAGTGTTGAACTACAGCCAAGAGCTAGTACAGATATCCAGACAGTCTCCTCTTCCCATAGTATCTCAATTTCCATGTAAATACCATAAGAATTCCTTATTGCCTGATCAAGAAATGCAGCCAGTATTGGAAGGCTAAAGTACCCATGGCCTCTGATCATGTGGTAGTGACCCAGAGCTTGAGATCCTGCCATGTATGCAGAGACCGAAGCAGTTCCCAGACCCTTTAGAGCACATCTCTACACTAAGGGACATTCAGGGTAGATAGGTTAATGCACACAAGTGACAGTGTTTATCTACAGGAGTCTTCTGTCTAGGCATAGGATGAAGATAAGCTGTCAAGCATATTCATATAGGACAAGACAACAGAGAATGTAAAGTAATTAAATACAATAAAAACAACACCCTCCTTCTCCAGGGCTGCCCTGCTTCCTCCCTGCCTGGGAAAGAAGCAAGTCCAGTCTGAGAACATTTCAAACTAGAAACAGGCCTGAAGTAGAACTTTGCATCAGAACACCACATCTAGATTGAACGCCTTAGCTCAAAAGCACCCAGATACTAATCTCTGCATCCAAGTCCACACTTCTCCAACATTCCAAAATTTGGATTTGACCTAAAGCAAAAAAAAATTCCGTACAGAAGCTTGGATCTAAAACCAGCAACCCATCTAGGGTCTTGGTCTTTGTGCTTTTGAAGACTGAGCAAGAGACCTGAGCTGAGTGATAAAAGAGCAATGGGATCTTCTTCCACTCTATTCTTATTCTCCATTTCATCTTTTGAACTTTGCCTGGTAACTCTTGAACTGTACAACAGGAAAGAAAAATTCTTCTTCATGTTAACTCCTCGTCAAACACTACTTACCGTTATTGCTTGGCATTAGATGAAAGTATCTCTCTTAAAGTCATAATTTATCCTAATGCTACTATGCTAGCTGTTGTCATTCAATGTTAAAACACCATTTCAGGTATGTGAAATGGTTCAAGTAGCTTACTACAGCCTCAGCAGCCCCTCTCAAGCACCGCTTTCTCTACCATGAATAGTCGCCAGCTAATATCTAGGGTTGCCAAGCTGAAGAGAACAGTCTCAACATTGTACTTTCAGTGTAAGCACACACTTGGTAACCCTGGGTTTACCATGATCCTGTTGTACACACGTACACTCACATTGTGCTCAGCCAACAGATGTTTGTGTGTGAAGATCTGTGTCTGTCAAGACAGCCCAGTTGTGTTCTCTAGGCTTAATGGAGCCCAGGCTTGACCCAGGCTTTTTGTCAAATACCTGAGTTACATTCATGCTATCAATACAGCTGGACTTCTCTATCTCATCACATGCTGCATCCAAAAGGTTGTGGGTCAGATAATTAAAAGCTCAATAATGAGTCCCTCAAAAACTTAAAGTAGTAGCCAGGTTTTGAAACAGTTATGCACATCTAGGAGCAGACACTGCGTGTTCCTGAGCCTGCCTGGGGATTATGGTCTTAAACACTCTGAGCTCTTGTAAATATTTGTCCTTCAGTGTTTGTGTTGCAAACATAACCCGAAAAACCCAAGCAAACATACTTTAGTAAAAGATGTTTGTGTTTAATGAATTAGATGGGCATATAACTGAGTGTAATAGAAATTCCAATTTTTTCTTGCCATGGAGCATTCATCCCAATTCTTCAGCAACGCACAAGAGCGTAGATAGTAGCCAGCCAAAAGAAATGGACTGTAATGCTTCTAGTTAATTTTTATTGGAATATACTAAACTTTTTCATTAAGCATCTCGGGTTTTTCACCCACTTCCTGTTAACTCTCTGCTCCTAGAATAAGCTGTTCTTTATTGATCCTGAAAGGCCCTCAAAAATTTAAGAAAGATTTTTGGTAGGATCTAAAAGACAAGAGTCAAAATTGCCTCAAACTCAAATTGTATTCTCACTTTTCTCTGATGCTTTGCAAAAAATTCCACTTTCTACTGTGTCATCAAGCGGTGATCCTATTTCTTGACTGACAGATAGGTGGTTTTTCCTGTGCAGATACATATTTTTGCAACCGAAATGAAGATGCAGAAGTAGTTGTTAAAAATAGCTCTGTCAAAAATGACTGTGCAAGTGTTAATATACATGAGAACAGTCATCAGAAACCTGAGCCAGACACATGCATCAAGGGAAAGACTCACAGTTTTCCGCTGGCTGACTCCAGCAGGCTTTAAATTGGAACAACTTGTTTCTCCATCAGACACAATGGAATCTCTCCGTGCAAAGGGCAAAGAGCTGGTTGTAGCTGCATTTCTTTCCAATGCTTGTTGAAGCCTTGCTTTACTAGCCACTGCATCTACAGGGTTATAATTTTAATAGAAACACATACTTATTCAACTATAGCACTTGTGCTTTCATGTCTGAGCATATTTCCCTTTCCTCTTTCTAGTCAATATTTCATTTTAAACCATGCTATTAACAACAGGAGAAAACTTAGCTGGCACTCTTTTTTTCCCTTTTTCTTTAATAAGAGTTGATATCTATTTCAGAAGATGAAGATATTTCCTTGCTCTGAGATGTGTTCTTTTCTTTCCAGATAAACCACTGTTTTGCATATTTCATTTGCTGCCTTCCAGAAACAACAGATAACATTGAAGAGATTTAATTAATATGTACTGCAGCATGACCTCAAAGGATAGAACATCTACCCTAAAGGAGCAGAGCTGTAGGAGGTAATTAGAGCACACCATGACATTTATTACTAATGCTCTTCCATTGACATTTGCTGTTGACAGGCTGCATATAAAGTTTTCCTCTGTTTGCATTGATTTACAATGATATAGACGCTCCCACATGCATAAGTGGGGAATGCTTTCGCTGTTTACAGTACATTAAACCATAAGAGGCAGAACAAAATCTTAGTCTTTTTACAGCAACCAGCTAAACTCCCACCAACTTTCTGGACCCGGATTTCTCCTCCATACAGTGTACTATGAAGGGCTGCTGGTATGAATTGCATCCTTTAAGAAGGGGAGAAATTCCGCCTTCCTGTCCCTATTCTCTTCTGCTGTATGGATTTAAGAAAACAGTAACTGTTTATTGTAACATGCACAACCAGAGAGCAAAATAATCAGGATCAAGAACCCCACTCTTCCAACCCCTTCTCAGGCCTAGAAAACTGCCCTGCTATCGGGTTGCATTACAGAGGAGATGTCTTAGTATTTTGCCAACACATGCATTCAAATAATGAAATCATCCTTTCAGGGTTTAAAACATAACTCAAAATCAGTAAAATTTGGGAAAAAGCACACTAAGTGGAGGGCAAATGCCACTGACATCAGTATCTAGAAACGTTGTAAGAGCCCTAGTAAAATTTTACACTATATGAAACACTCGGTGGTAGAATGAAACTGGAAGGATTTCTTTTACAAAAATCCTTTTCAACTGAGCTGAAGAACCTAAATTGACCCAGCTAATTTAATTCAAAAGCATTTTTAAAACAGTACTCCTGTTTCTCCCCTTTCTCCCTTCCGTCTCTCAGCACATGAAAACTTACACTACAAAAAAGCCTGTTTTGTTTTAATGAACGTGGCCTGTTTTGGAGTGCCCTGCTCTCACCAGGAGACAGTTATACTTGTAGCTGTCAGAGGACAATACTGTTACCCAAACAGACACCAAAAATTTTATTTGTTACAGTGAGCTATCAGGAAAGAAAAGTGGATACTCGTAACATGGCAGATATGTTCAGAATACTTCAGAAACTTCAGGAATTAATCACTACCATGAATAGCATCTTCTACACATAATGCTAGAGCCTATTCTTGTGGAATCTTCCACAGGCATGAAGTGGTTTGTGCTATTTGCTGATGGGAACATAATGGGAGGTGTTACATCCCCCTTCAGTTATGTTCTGTGTCAGAATATAATCTATATGTTTCCAATTTTGTGAATAAAGAAGATTTCGCAGCCTCATTCCCTCATTCCCATAATATTTATGTCTATGAGAACATCCTGGATGTTCTGTTTGATTAATTTCCTAGCATCCCACTGATTTCAAAACCACACTAATAGAAAGCAGCAAGAAGAGTAAACATAAGTACACTGTAATTAAAGATTATTTACTAAGAGTGAAGACAAGCAAACAATTTTTAGATAAAAATCAAAATAAAGTCATGTTTCTGCTTAGGCACTTGCCACAGCTTTTCACACAATAGGAAAAAAATGCATTAGAATCCTCAGCACAGTGGAAACTATTCCTATGATTTGGCCAGGGCTTATTGTGCTAACCACACTGACCTCATTGGCAGCCTGTGTGCTGCTCACTGCCCACCCCAGGGTACTTTCCCACTGTTACTTATCTTATGCTAAAGTTACAGGTTTGGGATATGGGATCCTTTTGGCTCGGGCTGGTTTCACAAGAACTTAGCCCCAGAGCACAGAAGTAATGAGGATAACCACCAAGCAATTAATATTAATTTTACGTTTTGTTAAAATGAAAGAAAATTAACTACTGTGCCTGTAGTGCTATTTAATAAGGTGTTTATTTTTAAAAACACAGATGATTTTAAAAATGGAATCTCATTTCTTGGTACAGAAAAATGTTGCCTACAACTTACTGTGTTCCTCCCTATTGCCTGAAGTGACTGGCTGCTATGAAAGATGTCCAATATAGAGGGCTTGTGAGAGCTAGGTGATCTGGGAAATTCAGGTAATTGAATTAAAGAAGCTGAACGAGGCTTATTAGCTTGGGCATAGTCTTAGTCCAAAACTCATTTGCCTCCAGTGAAGTAAGAAAAAGGCAGAGTGAACTCAATTCTGTCAGCACAAGCCCATTGAAAGCCATCGTCTCTCTAAGCTCCGCACCCACCACGACTGATGCAGCTTCCCAGATGGAGCTCCAGTGGGAACACGCAGGTGTCAGGCTGCAGAGTGTGCCCGGCTCTTACAGCGGTACAGGACAGCAGCACTGAGCATACCCGTGGGAGATATACCCAGGTAGAGGAGCTCCTCTGCATAGTAACAAAGCTCCTGGAGGAGGTGAGAAGGTTGAAGAGCATCAGGGAGTGCAAGAGGGAGATTTACCACTGGCTCCTCTTCCTCCCTTCCTGAGGCAGGCCCAAGAGGCAGACAAAATACATAATACGGAGGATTCCCTATGTCCTCTCCACCTGGCTGAACAGAGTGACCTGAAGGAGTGGGGCCAACGGCAGCAAGTTCCTGCCTGGCACAGCAGAAATGTCCCCTCAACCACAACCCCATCTTCCCAGGTGCCCTTGCATAACAGCTACGAGGCTTTGCAAGTGGAACCTAATAATAATAACAAGGATGATGATTCATCTATCTTAGCAGTGTCATCAAAATTAAGTCAGCCTATGCCCTACATCAAAACTACTTCTATAGAGGAAAAAAGATGGGTCATTGTCATAGGCGACTCCCTTCTGAAGGCCCAATATGCAGACCAGACCTATTCAGGGAAGTCTGCTTCCTCCCTGAGGCTCAGGTTAAAGATGCAGTAAGAAAACTTCATACCCTTGTTTGGCCCTCAGATTATTATCCATTATTGACTTTTCAGGCAGGCAGTGATGAACTTGCAACAGGAAATCTGAGGGCAATCAGGAGAGACTTCAGGTCTTTGGGACAACTGGCCAATGGATCAGGAGCACAGGGTTGGGTTCTCCACTATTCCTTTGGTTGCAGGGAATATGAGGGAAGAAACAGAAATACCCATCAGATCAATACCTGGCTCTGAGCCTGGTGCCACCAGCAGGACTTTGGGTTTTTTTGGTCGCGGGTCATTTTACACAACATCAGGACTGCTGGTGACAGACCAGGTACACCTGTCTCAAAGGGGGAAGGGATTTTTGCACAGGAGTTGGCAGGGCTCATAAAAAGAACTTTAAGCTAGATTTGAAGGGGAAAAGGGATAAAACCAGACTTTCTGGAGATAAACCTGGGGGTGGAACATCAATGTTTGTGGGATGGCATGCTAGTGGGGCCCTTAGGTCTGCCATCCCAGTGGAGGTAGGAGACAGATTGATGTGATAGTAAAGACAGAAGGGAGATTGATGGGCTAGAAATCATGGAAGTACCTAGGAATGGCCACGTAGGAATTAGGCCTTCTCCCCCCAAAAAGGTGGTGGAGATATGCCAATTGAAGTGCGTCTATACCGATGCATGCAGCGTGGGCAACAAACAGGAGGAGTTGGAAGCCATTGTACAGTGGGAAAACTATGATATAGTTGCCATCATGGAAACAACTGGAGTGCTGCCTTGGATGGCTATGAACTCTTTGGAAGGCCAGGAAGGAGAGGCAGTGGAGTGGCCCTGTATGTTAGGGGGTACTTTGACTGTCTTGAGCATAATGATGGTTGAGTGTTTATGGGTAAGAATCAGGGGGAAGGCCAACAAGGCAGATATTATACTGGGAGTCTGTTATAGACTGCTCAACCAAGATTAAGAAACAGATGAAATATTCTATAAGCAGCTGAGAGAAGTCCCACAATCCCTAGCCCATGTTCTCAGAGGGAACTTCAATTTACCAGATGTCTGCTGGAAATTACAGCAGAGCATAAACAGTCTAGGAATTTCCTGGAGCGTGTGGAAGATAAATTCCTGACACACCTGGTGAGAGAACCGACTAGAGAAAGCTCCCTACTGGACAAATTCACAAACAAAGAAGGACTTGTGGGTGATGTGAAGGTCAGAGGCTGTCTTGCACACACCGAGCATGAAATGGCAGAGTTTTTGATTCTTGGGGAAATAAGAAAGGAGGCCAGTAGGACTGCCACCTTGGACTTTGAGAGGGCAGACTTCGGCCTGTTCAGGAGACTGATTGACAGAGTCCCTTGGAAGGTAGTCATGAAGGGCAAAGGAGTCCGGGAAGGCTGGACATTCTTCAAGAAGGAAATCTTAAAGGTGCAGGAACAGGCTGTCACTATGTGCCATAATACAAGTGGTGGGGAAGAAGACTGGCCACATTGAACAGAGATCTCTGGCTGGAATTCAGGAAGAAAGAAAAGTCTGTGGCCTGTAGAAGAAGAGGCAGGCCACTCAGAAAGGCCACAAAGACTCCATGAATCTATGCAGGCAGAAAATTAGGCCAAGGCCCAACTAGAACTCAGTCTGGCTACTGCCATGAAAGACAATAAAAAGTCTTATAAAGTCAATAAATACATCAGCAGCAAAAGGAGGACTAAGGAGAATCTCCATCCTCTATTGGATGTGGGGTAAAATATAACGACCAAGGATTAGGAGGTACTTAATGAGGTACTTAATGCTTTCTTGGCCTCAGTCTTTAAGAGTAAGACCAGTTGTTCTTAGGGTACCCAGCCCCCTGAGCTGAAGGACAGGGATGGGGAGCACAATGAAGCCCCCATAAACCAAGAGGAAATGGTCAGTGAACTGCTACATCACTTAGACACACACAAATATATGGGGCCAGATAGGATCCACACGGGGATACTGAGGGAGCTAGTGGAAGTGCTCACTAAGCCACTTTCCATCATCTATCAGAAGTCCTGACTAACCAGGGAGGTCTAGACTGGAGGTTAGCACATGTGACATCCATCTACAAGAAGGGCTGGAAGGAGGATCCAAGGAACTACAGGCCTGTCAGTCTGACCTTGGTGCCAGGAAAGGCTGTGGAGCAGATGATCTTGAGTGCCATTGTATGGCACCTATGGGACAAGCAGGCGATCAGTCCCAGCATGGGTTCATGAAAGGCAGGTCCTGCTTGACAAACCTCATCTCCTTCTATGACAACATGACCTGCCTAGTGGAGGAGGGACAGGTTGCACGATGTCTGCCTGAACTTCAGTAAAGCCTTCAACAGTTTCCCACAGCATTCTCATGAAAAACTGGCAGCTCATGGCTTGGATGTGCATAAAACACTGGCTGGATGTCCAGGCCCAAAGAGCGGTAGTGAATAGAGTTAAATCCAGCTGGCTGTTCCCAAAGGTTCAGTACTTGGGCCACTTCTGTTTAATATCTTTATCAATGATCTCGACAAGGAGATAGTGCACGCTCAGTAAGTTTGCAGATGACACCAAGTTTGGCAGAAGTGTTAATCTGCCTGAGGGTAGAAAGGCTCTACAGAGGGACCTGGACAGGCTGGATACATGGGCCGAGACCAATGGTATGAGGTTCAACAAGGCCTAGTGTCAGGTTCTGCATTTGGGTCACAACAACCCCATGCAGTGCTACAGGCTTGGGGAAGTGTGGCTGGAAAGCTGCCCAGTAGAAAAAATTCTGGGAGTGCTGGTTGACAGCCAGATGAACATGAGCCAGCAGTGTGCCCAGGTGGCCAAGAAAGCCAACAGCATCCCTGCTTGTATCAGAAATAGTGTGGCCAGCAGGTCCAGGGAAGTAATTGTCCCCTGTAGCCAGCACTGGCGTGGTCCCACCTCAAATATTGTGTTCACTTTTGGGCCCCTCTCTACAAGAAAGACATTGAGGTGCTGGAGCGTGTCCAAAGAAGGGCAATGAAGCTGGTGAAGGTTCTAGAAAAGAAGTCCTGTGAGGTGTGGCTGAGGGAACTGGGGTTGTTTAGCCTGGAGAAAAGGAGGCTCAGCCGAGATCTTATTGGTGTCTACAACTATCTGAAAGTAGGGTGTAGTGAGGTCTCCTCTCAAAAATTACAAGTGATGGGAGAAGAGGAAATGGCCTCAAGGTGCACCAGGTGAGGTTTACATCGGATATTATGAAAAATTTCTTCACTGAATGGCTTGTCTGGCACTGGAACAGGCTGTCTAGGAAAGTGGTTGAATTACCATCCCTGGAGGTATTTAATACATGTATAGATGTGTGGCTTAGGACCATGGTTTGGTGGTGACCTGGCAGTGCTAGGTTAGCAGTTGGACTTGATTATCTTAAAGGTCTCTTCCATCCACAATGATTCTAAATCAATGTGCTTTCCTCATTTCCCCATGAAAAATGGCTGTACACCGAGCTGTTTCTTTCCTGTAATCAGGCATGACTGGTCAGTTGTCCGCAGACTCTTAAAATAGTGCTTTAAGATGCAAAAATGGTATTTTGATATGGTTGGTCTTCTATACATTTTCATACTCATTTGCACTGAAATATTTTGAAAATAGCTGCTGCCCAGTCCAACACAACACATGAAATAAGGGAAGTTCCAAATTAAAAATTGTGGACTGTCAAAGAGTTAAATGCTACAGAGTGGGTGGTTATGCAGACATTCTTAATTGTAAAACATGAAAGCACTCATTGATGTCATAACCTGAAATCACCAAAAATTCAAATGCTGCGTTCAAAGCATATACATTTGCTGTTTGGTGACACAGCTACAGCAGTCAAAACCCAGTAAAAGCAGTGATTTTCCTAGGTTTCTTAAAGTGGTATGTGAAGAATAGATGACTTCTTTCTCTCCCTCAGCTGATAGTATTTTTGAAGGACTTTGCTTTAACTATATATGTGTAATCAGGACACGTGGCAGATTCCAACAGCCTTTGGACCATAAATACTTCTGGCTATGCATCGAAATGAGAGTGAGGTTTGTAGGGTCTAGCTGTTATAACTGGAAAAATCATAATTGTTCCCTGATATACCATCCTCTCCCCACATCTTATCTGAAAAAATGGTCACATATGCACTTCCTAGGAGTTTAACTCGACTGTAAGAGCTTGGCAATGTATTGTAATAACATTCCAAGCAAAGAGACATCTTATTAAATATAGTATTTGAAGAAAACATTATAAGCCCTTGTAATAAGTCCTTGATGGACTATTTTGCAATTCCCTGACTTACAAATGTATATAGGAATCTGTCCTCTCCAAATTTTAGCTCCTCTATATTAGATTATGAATACATTTTATGATCCATATATAAAACTGTTACTGAAAGTAAAGAATTTGCAGAAAGTGGGAAATCCTTTGAGTATTCTTATTTTGGTTTCTGTTTACAGTGATGTTCTCCAATTCTGTCAGAAAGATCTGCAATGATAAAAGACTTACAAAAGCCACACTCCATGAGAATACTCAGTCAAATCAGATCAGCTGAAACTCTAAAGAAGATATACATAATTTACAGCATATTAAACCCAAGCAGTTAATATCCTGGTTTCAAAAGTGATTAGTCCATGAATATGACACTACTGTAGTTATTTCTAAGGAATCTCATGTGGAAATGTGGATCTAATGCTGAGCACCTTAGAGAAATTGGAAATCTAGCCTTACATTTGTTTCAGTGAAAATATTTTGAGATTCCATCTACAGATGGAATTGATACATTAGCCTTAAAAAAACCAAAACGCACAGCACAAAATGTCATTTTATACATTTTGCACAGGGAACCAAGTTACAGATTTCCTTTCTAAATTAAGCAAACATTGTAGAAGCTGAGTGAAAGCAAACAAGACATCTTTATTTCTTTCTTAAATGACTCTAAATTGTAAAAACCCCCAACAAATAACAAAACAGACTCCACATCTCCAGTTTTCCACGTTCTCTGCCAGTTTCTCACTGAAGCTCTGTGGGACCCTGGATATGCTTCTCCTGGAAATACAAAGCTAATGCTTGTTCTGAAAATTCAGAATTGTCCTGATTATAGGTGGCTTGTCACAGTTTGTCCTTGTATGAGATTTCAACTAAATTCAATTACACAGTGTTCTCCTTGCTGCCATCAGATGAATGGCAGGACGAAGATGAATGAACACAACTGCTGAAAGTGATTGCTTCCAACACGCAGGCAGGTTGATTAAAGTGTCCAGAAGCAAAATTAGGAATAGTATTCATCTGAAACTACTGGTTGGGTGTTCAATTAAATTCTGTTTTCACTAAATGCCAAGAAAATCTGTTTCCTGTTCTTTTTGCAAGAGCACTAGTGCAGCACCCAAACCGAAGCTTGATGAACTGAAATAAAACTTATTTTTTACATCTGTCCATCTATAGATTTCTTTTCAGTGGCTGCTTACCTGTCCCAAATATTTATCTGGAACAATTAAACAACCAAAAAGTATGTTGATAAAAGGCAAAGTTGAATTAGACAATTACTGGTAGTCATACAAGTCGCAGGTGAACAGACTGGAGTTTGCCTGGTGACTGCTCCATCTTTGCACAGTGTTACCCCCTTAACTCCTATGGTAAAGTGGGGAAGCATGAAAATACTCAACTGCACATTCCTACATGGTTAACTGCCTCTGCAAATATTTCCTAGCCTGGAAATGCTGTACCCTGATGGTATGGAGGCAGGCATTGATTAATGAGAGAAAAATCAGATACCTTCTGCATGTTGTGGCAAGGGATCCCGCAATAACTTTGAGCCAAAGGCTGACAATTCAAATGCATCTTGATCCCCAGGCAGATATGCTCAGACTCTGACAGAGTACAGAAAGGTTGGGGAAAAGTGTCCAAGCACATCTTCAAGGGGACAGATACGTAAATCTCTACTCTGTCAAAAGCAGAATTTTCCATATGTAACCAAGGACTTGGAGTGTTTTTGACCTGGGGATGATCCATTCCCAGATACTATTACAAACCACATCCATTTCATATTTAGTTAATGTATTTCCAAAGCAGAGGCTAGGTCCCAGGTGTTAGCCTGGCGATTTAACCATTTTCTGTCAGCCATCCTTGGTTTCTTCTGCTGTGCTAACACTACTGCTTCTGGCACCATGTTGGCTTTTGAACCTGTGTCCAACTTCAAACTAGTAAGTGTCCCTTTACTTTCAGGCTGACAGCTCATTTGTCTTTTCCTGGCACACCATCCCATTCTGTGAATAACCTTTCAAATGTAGTGCTGTCTTCTCCCTGGATCTATGCATGTGAGCTAATGCTTGCAAAGTCACACAGAGCAAGGCCATCTGTGCAAGGCTTGAGCCTTCCCAAACCGCTCCAATACTAGATTTTTCTAGATTTTGTTGACTTGCCTTAGGTAATTTGCTAGGATCCACCTTCTGCACTTATCCTCCGTTCTGAAATTTCTAACAAAGCCAGTCTTAACTGCTGGTCTGTGCTGCATCTGCAGAGACAACCTCTTTGGCCAGGTTAACAGAGACCTTTTCAAACCTTCAAATGCTTCAGAGGCTGTCTTTCTTTTTACTTGCATTTGCTCTCTAGTTAGAGGGTAAATTGTAGTTGAAGAGTTCTTCTCCTACCCTGTGGACTTTCAATGAATTTTAGTTCTGGTAAGGTTTTCTAAACACTCTGTGCTTCCATGCATTGCTTCCACTGCCACTATCATATGTGGTACAGAAATCACTGAGAGCCAAAGACTCCAAGAAAGAATTGCTGCAACGCATGGCTCATAAGCGCCTTGCCCTGCATCGCAGAAGTGCAATCAGAAGAAAACAACTGGCCCCAAAAAGCTGCTGGGAGAGTTTATAATTGAAAGATACAATTCATTGCAAGACACCTCATGGGAGTCCGTAGTTCCTTTTAGCTGACTTAGAAAGACATTTCAAAACAGTGGGTCGGTTTCCCACACACCTTGTGACACAATCCATGGATTAACTCTGCAAATGCACAGAGGCAGCTATCTACCAACTTTACCAGCTTTGTCCAAAATCTGAATGCTCAAGCCCCTCATCTCCCTGTGCCATTCCACAGTAATCAACCTTTGCAGCTCTTTGCTCATCACATTAGTGCCTCCTAGCTGCCTCACCTTTCCTAATTCTGTACAAGGATACTAAATTCTCAGCTCAGGCTGCGAGTTTGACACTGCCAAGTGTAGTGACAGCACTTGGAATGTTGCTTTCAAGTTAAGCTCTAAGTCAGGAGAGGATGGTGGGGCCAGCATCCAGTGTCCTCCAGGATCTATTAGCAGGCCAGTGCCTTCCCACAACAGGGCGGTAGGACCTCTAGGAAGCTAGTGTCGTAGATATCCCACCCATCAACCACACGTACAGCTCCCTTTCCCAGCGCACACCAGAAATAAGCTGAATGGATCGCAGGCACACAAAGTTTTGACCTGGGCCTTAGAGGTTCTGAGAACATGATGGCCCCCAGACTTTCTCATCTCTAAAACAGACAACTGAGACTTTTGTATTTAGCTAATGGAAACAGGGTATTTGACTGTAATAAATCATACTGAAGACACTTTATACCCAACCTCATTGTGATTTCTGTGTTTCGTGCACTATTGACATAAGAAGTAATAATGTATCATTTCCTCAGCACTGACAATACTGTATTCATGATAATGAAGTAAAACTCTGGGTTACAGTGGATTGAAAAAAAAAAAAAATAGAAGAAAAAATAGAAACTCCAGACTTCATGAATTTCAAGGAACTGAAACAGAACAGGTGCAGATATAGTTCAGTTCCCCCTTTTGTCCCTCCCATCTCACACGCCTGTAAGACAGTGTGCTGTCTGCTCATTTCTTTAACTCCACCTCCACAAATAGGGAACTCATTCACAAAAGGAAAGGGGCAAGTAAGTGCTTACTTGCATACAACAAATCCACCGATTTCCCTGCACACACTAATATGGTCTTCCTGATGAAAAGAAACACAACATTAAAAAATAACGTCTAAGTCAAACCACATCATCCATTAGCTGGAGTACTACATCCAGCTTTGGAGCCCCCAATACGAGAGGGACATAGACCTGTTACAGCAGGTCCAGAAAATGGCCACAAAGATGATCAGAGGGCTGGAACACCTCTCCTATGAGAACAGGCTGGAACAGTTGGGGGTTGTTCAGCCTGGAGAAGAGAAGGCTCCAGGGACACCTTATTGCGGCCTTCCAGTGTCTGAAGGAGGCCTACAAGAAAGCTGGGGAGGGACATTTTACAAGGGCTTGTCGTGATAGGATGAGAGGTAATGGCTTTAAACCAGAAGACGGTAGATTGAATTAGATGTAAGGAAGAGGTTTTCCCTCTGAGGGTGGTGAGACTAGAACAGGTTGCCCAGGGATGTTGTGGATATTCCATCACTGGATGTGTTCAAGACCAGATTGGATAGGGCTTTGAGCAACCTGGTATAGTGGAAGGTGTCCCCGCCCATGGCAGAGGGCTTGGAGCTGGATGATCTTTAAGGTCTTTTCCAACTCAAAGCGTTCCATAATTATATGATTAAAAGCAATATTGCAGGTGTTTCACCCCAGTTAGACTCTTTCCTGTATATGGCCAGTGTCAAGAAGGGTATGGTCACAGGACTAAGGGTTGCAAGAAGCATGTCATAAAAAAATTAGGATCAACCCCTGAACACGTGTTAATCAGTGGCAGTGCTGCCACCAAGTTCAGAGTAAGGCTTCTCAGGCACAGGTCTTGATGAAGTGAAAACTGTTTTCCACATCCATTATCTGGGGTCAGAAGCAAGAAGCAAGCACCACTGACACAGAAATGGCTACATAAGGTGCTGAAGAAATAACTAGTGAGTGTGCAGTGAACATCCACAGAGCAGATGCAAGATGATATTGGATGCAGCAGGCATCGGTTATGTGCAAATGATGAGAGCCAGGGACTTCGTGCATGGTGAGACAGCAACTCCTGCAGATCTGGGCTCTTGGTGTCCAGAGCAACAAGGCACATGCAGGGCACTTCTGCTATTCACGCTAAACGTAACATGAGGGTGTCCCTTGTTTTACAGTTGAAAGGATTGGCTTAGGATCAACCGCAATATCTCAGACACATAAAGAACTGATGGTCAGTCGTATGAGAAACTGCTAACGCGTGCCTGACCTTGTCGTTCTGGAAGGAGGAAGAGAAGCCAGGGCAGTCCCCTCTCTCATTGCAATCAGTGCTTGCCCTTTAGCCTTCAGGAGAACCTACCTGAAAAAGCAGTTTGAAATGCCAGTAAAGTTAAATGATAGGAACGTTAAACAGCCAGGTGATATTTTGCTGATGCAGTAAGATCCTTCAGTCTCAGTTCACTCCTTTATTGGGCCTTACAGCCCAGACTTGCCAAATCTCTGGCTTTAAGATGAAGTAGAAAGAAAATAAGTTTTAACTGTGAATCTCATCCTAGTACACTTTTCAGCAAGGATAGAATATGAGCACATCCTTCACATTTTAGCATTCACATCAACTCCGGGCTAGACAAAATAATAAATGTGTTAAAATAGTTAGGCAGATTTTTTATTTTTTTTTTTTAAAGGATAAATTGAGTCACCAAAACTTTTCATTATGGAGCAGATAGGGTTTTGTCAAAATAGGTAGCTGGAGAAATAAATTACATTCTGCATTCGTTTGCTCTGGAGATACCAAAGATACATCTTCCCAGGCATGATTCAGTTTGTCGAAATGATCTTTTGGGAAAAGAAGAAAATTGCAATATCCCTATATATCATGAATTATAGGATTCTCTATAAAAAGGAGACTGGCATTGTTTCCAAACCTGTGACTATATGCAAGAATGAATACAGTCCTGTAGAAAATACATGTGTACAGTCAGTTGTAAGAATCTCATTTGGACACAACCAGAGTACTCCTACCTGGGCATACCTGCCCTGTAGCACGGCAGGAGCTTGAGTGCAACAGCAGCTATGAAGAGTGTCACAAAGCACAAGTAAACAGATATTAAACACAAACTTTAAGTTGAAACTGGTCTGGTTTTTTTCAACACAGCCTCTGATGAAATATACATAGAGGGAAGTGATAATATTGGGATCAATGAGATGAAAAGATGATGTACGAGAAAGGATTTATATACTTTGAGTCCAAGGAATTGATCAGCTTTCAAGAGCTGCAAAAAAAAAAAAGTCAGTTAATAAGTTTAACTTGCTGAACAAATATTTCCAGAGAGGTAGATGTAGAAGAAATATCTGCGGATTAGACAGTCTGTCATATCAATAGGTCAAATGCAGCTATACTCAACAGAAAAGTTTCACCTGGTTGTGAGGCTGAATAGAGTTTTCTGACAGGTAGCATATGAACAGAAAAACATGAGGTCGATCTCTCTGAATTTAGGTCAAAATTTTAGCCCAAGTCAAAAGTTTGTCTCCATGTTTTAAAATGGAGCTATTGACTTCTAACTTTGAAATGACATTTTCTATTTTTTGCCCCCAAATTACAGAATTGTTTGGTTTGGAAAGGACCTTAAAGATCATCCAGCTCCAAGCCCTCTGCCATGGGCAGGGACACCTTCCGCTATACCAGGTTGCTCAAAGCCCCATCCAACCTGGTCTTGAACACATCCAGTGATGGAGCCACTTGCCTGGGCAACCTGTTCTAGAGTCTCACCACCCTCAGAGGGAAAACCTCTTCCTTACATCTAATTCAATCTACCATCTTCTGGTTTAAAGCCATTACCTCTCATCCTATCACGACAAGCCCTTGTAAAAAGTCCCTCCCCAACTTTCTTGTAGGCCTCCTTCAGACACTGGAAGGCCACAATAAGGTGTCCCCAGAGCCTTCTCTTCTCCAGGCTGAACAACCCCAACTATTCCAGCCTGTTCTCATAGGAGAGGTGTTCCAGTCCTCCCCCCACAAACCCAAGAAGAAAATCTCTTTTGTAAAGTTTGTTTTCACAGAATAACAACTGCAGGTTTTTATCCAAACATGTCTGTTGGAAAAAATGAAAAGCCCAAGTATTTATGGACAGTGAAGCACAACAGATTTCATACTGTGAAGGCCTAGTTAAAAAGAAAATAAAATCATATAGTAGTCAGTCCAACTGAATTTTGCACCTCAACACTGAGTAACCCACATCTGATACAAAGAAGTTGCATACATCCAGCACAGAAGTAATCCAAGCTAAGTACACCGTTAAATGCTGAATCTAATTAATTAGTCTAGCAAAGTGTCAAAGATCAACCACAAACTTTCCACATCTATTCAGTTTGACACAGGCGATAATTTAATAATTTCCAGTTGTAACTCAACTATAGGTACAATATATAAGCCTGAAATAATTTTGATGTGTTTCTAGATGTCACATATATAGTTTATTCATTTTGGTTTTTGTGTAACTGACAACAGCTACATTTTCACACATTAAATTATTTGTTCTTACTGAGAATTGTATGAAATTTTATTCATCATTCCTCATCCATTAGGAAAAAATGAAAAAGTTGTACACCAAATTATGCAAATCAACATTGCTGGTCTTTTAAAATATTTCTGGAGGTTTTCAGGATATATTACTGGGATAACCTCTGTACATCAGAAAACTACCTGAGTTCTAGCTATCTCATTTCCATTTTATAGCCTGTATTACAGACATAGGTACATTATATTTCAGAAAAATATAGCAAGGAGGCTTATAATTTATCCTCATCGGTAGAATGCGAAGTAGGGTTTTAGAGACTCCTGCTTAGGGCTATTCTGCAGTGCAACTTTGATAAAATTGACAACCTATCTTTTTAGTCAAAGATTTATTGGACACATGACTGCTTCCAATTTGCCATTTCAACCAGAAACAGCATTTCATGTAGAAGGCTCCCACAGCAGACTTTGGGTGCAAGCATTACTGTTAAGAGGGAAGGGAAATGGCTTTTGCTGACGTAGATTTATTTTTATACCTAAGTGAACCTTTCAGTCCCTGGGGCTGTCTAACGTAGGAGCAGAGTTTCCAGACCCCCAGCTAAATGATGAACAAGGCAGCTCAGGGGCAGGAGCTTGCTCTCACTATGAGCAAATAAGAGACCTTCAGGGGCACAAATTCCACTAAATTAAGAATATTTGATGTCACAGAAAAGGGTAGCACTACATTACCTAAACCTTAAGGACTCTAAGACAGAGGTCACCGTCTCCATCCACTGCCCACAGTGATCTTGTTCTTCCAGGACACATCTCCCTAAGGCTACCTCATCTCTGCAGCCAGAGACTCTATATTCCCCCCAGTAAATTACTGGAAATTGAAGAACCTGATTGCCCGAAATCCTCTAACATATTCCCAATGCAGAGCCCATGTGGGAGCTAACTGAGCACCTGGGTTCAAGCACAGAATCCTGAAACTTATGCCCAGTACAACTATACCTGCTCAACACGGGTGTTATGATGATTAATTAATTCATCTTTGCAAAGCACTTTCAAAGATTAAGAGCTGCAATTAAAGTGCTTGGCTTGTACAAAGCTGAGACAACAAAATACTTAGGAAGAAAACAATAACTGATAACTTTAAATATTAGTGCTGCCACTTAGAAAGAATGTACAGGCAGTAGTAAATTAATGAACTAGTTTTTAATAAATACTATAACCTGAAGGGGTGAAAAAAAATGCAAAGATGGGCTAAAATATTCTGAATCACTTAACAACTGTGGATAGTATCCAGAGGCTGTATCTGGCTATAAACAGAGGACGAGGTATTGTTTTTGTATGCTGCTTACCAAGTCTAGGAAAGTTTCTAGAAAGTCACTTATCTTTCCAGTATCTAAATATCAAAGAGAGTTAAACTATAAAGCACATAGTACACTCTGTTATGAAAAAGTTGTCACATCGTGGAAAAATCTGCCCTGCCTAGGAATTGTGTTGAAACAATCGATGTAACTTCAGTTTCGTGTTCTAAATCCTGATGAGTGCACAGCAAAGGAAAAGCCATCTTTTCATCTGCTAACAGTAATGCAACTTGTGTTCTTTAATTTATACTTGTAAAGAAAACAGATTTGTTCTCTTCAGGAAGAAAAATTCCCTACAGAGAAAGAGCCCTTGAGTAATTTGTTTTGCTCCCAATGATTTTACGTTTTGCAGCACAGGTTGGTATTTTGAACCTTGAATTCCACAGTGGCTATAAAGGTAAAAGAATGCAACTGCAAATATATATGCAAATATACTCTGACACTGTTTTGCTTTCCTACCTTCTGCACAAAACCACAGAAATTGCAGATCTCTAAGATTAATGAAAACTCAGCACTGAAATGAGCAGCAACAAATTGTCTGGCATCTCTCAATTCTCAGGGTACCCAGTTTCAGCCAGGCTTATCTGTGGGTATGACTTAGCATTAGATAATTTTTAATTCATCCAGGATAGCTCTGAAGAAACTTGTTATACCTCTAATTACACTATGGTGTTGCTTACATTTGTGTTGGATCCTTCACTTATGTCAACTAAGCAAAAGAAATCTGTGCAACTACAGCAATAAGGAATCAAGGAGAAGGTAAACAGCGGTAGATGGAATAATATAAGCCACAAAAGTAGAACAGTTCCTTCTTAAATGCCCATACCACACTAATGACATAAGACAAACCCAGACACAATGAGAAAAGTAGAGGTTGGAAACCTGTGCAGTCACTTATCTACACAATGAAATGGACTGTATAGCACCATCCAAAGTTATAAATATTATCAAATTGTTACACATATATTGCAATATGTTAGGTAATATTTTCAAATAGCTGTATATGGGATTATTAGTTGTTTATAGTGCACGTTAGAGCATTCACTCCCTGATTTTAAAGACCAAATTTATTGTTTACTATTGGCTGACAGATATACAGGGACATGCAGCGGACCACAATCATATATCAGCTAGAGCTGAGGAATAAATGTTTTCTTAATTAATCAAAGATAAAGATTATATTTCTCCAAGGATTGCAGGAGCAGATACCACACACCTCATTAATGTCTCCAAGCCTTTCTGTCTCCAAATCTGACCATTCTTGGCTCCAAGTACAAACATATATGGGCTGCCTATGCCAGCAAGTCCCAGTTCAGACAGCTGACCTCAGCACTGGCTGATCCTACAAAGGAGCGTAGGTAAGTGGGGTGGGCACCATGTCTATCGCATCATCAGAATTTCAGTCCCAGGAAAGCACTGAAGCCAAACACCTCCTAGGCCTCGATGCGAGCAGCCTCCAGCAAATACTCAGCTAAGAGAATTTCCATTTTCCTGCTTGTTACGTTCCCCATCATCCCCTTGGCTAAACCACGGCCTCATGGCCAGCATTTCTGCTGCTCTTCCAAACTAGCATGCACAATTTCACAGCAAAGCAGCAAATCCTGAGCCAGTGTTTCAACATCCCGTTCATTTCCTCAAAGCTCCGTTGATTTTACAGGGCGTTGCCATGCAGCGAAGATGCCAATAACTCCATTGTCGCACACAATTCAAAGCTTATTTCAGAACAGCTGCACATCCTTTGCGTTTTTATCGACATAGCTATCATAGGGTAGTAAAGTTTCATTAGCTATACTTACAGACATTATTATCATGTTGTGTGTTTATATTATAAAGAAATAAATCTTGAAAGAATCTTGCATCATTTTCATCCATAAATGCAAAGTCATTTACACAAGGGAATGCAAGTATGCGATGTGTCTTATGAGATGCAAACTTCCCTACACTTTCCACATGATAAGACCCCATAGGGACCAACCCTACCTTAGGGATAAATTGCTCTCCATCCTTAATCATTCTTTG
>JAVSBS010004527.1:48393-64320 GCA_033124195.1 Coracias cyanogaster
GGATAAATTGCTCTTCATCCTTAATCATTCTTTGACTATATTTGAAAATACCCAAAAAAACATATAATGGCTTCTGATATGGATACCTGAATGCCTATCAAAACCCCTTAGTCTTGCAGGAATTTGCACTATTCTTGCACTTAATTCAGAATTAGAATGAACTGCTAGCATTCAAGGTATCCCTTAAAGTATATATTTGTGCAAAGATTTAATTAATCAACTAAAACATAACATCTTTTTAAAATATTATAATATAGTTTCTCATCTAAATTTCAAAGCAAAAGGAAAAACCAAAAAGCTGTCTCTTAACGAGGTAAAAAGCTACTTCACTTTGATTTCTTTTATAAATGAAGTTTGATTGAAGTCTGTATGTTTCACAGGATGTTTTGGTCTTGTTGAATAAGCAGTTTCTGTTGGAAAATTGTATTTTCATCATTTCTGTGCAGCTTGGAGAAATTGGTATTGGTCTACTAACTTCAGTGATTTACAGCAAGTGAGGATCTGGCTTGTAACAGCAGCAATCTTTGTCAGTATCTCACAGACACCTTTAAACACAAAAGGTATTGCACAACAACAGAGCGTGCATTTTGGAAAGATTAAGAATGGTGGATGTGCAGTAAATTATATTAATAAGCTTTGTTTCAATGTCATTCTTTGCAAGCAGAGCAGAAGATGAGCCTTAGCAAATAACCATTCCAATATATGCCCCCAAATGGCTACTGTGTTATTTTCTTTACAAAACAGACCTCAAAATACTGCCTGCAGCCAGCCAGAGGGATCATGCAGGGTCACAGCAGGCCCAACTACAGCTACGTGAGAGAAAAAGCTGTATTTCCATAAGTGAGGGCTGACAGTGAGCCTTATCAACCACTAAAGAGTGGGGAGAGAAACCTAGAACTTTTTTTCATCTGTTTAGTGTTCATGTATGCTGCAGCAAGTATAATTTTATATTTTTTACACACACATATATATACATATATGCATGTATGAAAGGCATCTTTACTTTAAAAAAAAAACAACCACTAGCTTGCTTATGTCCTCAGATGACTTATTCCACTGCAGCACCCAGCAGGGATTTATCAAAGGTCTTGGAGAATGTGTTCTGATTGGCACATCTTTATGGTACATTATGGTCCTTTGTATTCAGCTGCCTGTCTGGGTGTTCCTTTTGTCTTATCCTTGAATCAAAAGGAATATATTTATTCTTTCTCTACGTACCTGTAGGTACGCTGAATGTTCTGTGGATATGGTATCATTAGGATTAACAATAACGAACAGCTCTGTCAGTCCTATTTGTGAACTAAAAACAAGTTTGAGCTGCTTTGGTAGCATTCATATTTTGATGGGTTGCAAATGAATTGCTTGGCAATTATTAGGAGCCATTCTTATGGAATCATAACCACTGACACGCATAAGAAGAGGGGAATATATTTGAAAAAAAATCAACCCCCCTACAACTCATTTGTAACTAGGTTTCACAATTTCAAACAAGCATAACATTCATCTAGAGATAAACAGAAGCACGTAAGCCCATTCACAGAGTCAGATGTTTTTACACTTATTCACACAGAGGGTTTGTTCTAGGACAGTAGTTTCATCTCCACAACCTGAATGATGCAACAGTGAGAAAAACTTACACCTGAGGATCATACTGAGCTTGCAGGGAGATAATCCACATTGTAAAACAAAATTTGAGTCCTAAATGTTCCTGATAAATTGGGCATACTAGATGGAAAAAAAAGAATGGAGCAGCTAGACAAAATCCAGAAGGGAACAATACGAAAAATTTAGGTCTAGAAAATAGCAACTACCAATAAGACAGAATGAGTTTAAAGTATAACCTAAAAGGAAAAGCCTTGAGGGAAAGTATAAAAGTATTAAATGTAAAACATCCAAAGGTAAAACATGCCAAGTGGAAGTGAGTAATCTGTCCTTCGTGTCCTTAAAGATGAAGACAAGTCATGGGCGTAACCTGCAGTAATACAGTTCCAGGACACATATAGGAAAAAAATTCTGTATGATGCTCTCCAAAAAGCCACCTAGGAAAGGTGAATAATCCTCACTGCTGGAGGCCCTGAACAGAAGGATGGATAAATATCCTCTGTCACAAACAGCAAATGGTAGATCTTAAATCTTTTCAGGGCCAGGTGATTTCTCTGCCTCAAACCTTGCAGCTCTCTGAACCATAACTGCAAGTAGCCTACCAAACCATGGAAACCTCTCCAACAGCATGGAAAGATATGACAGCCGTTCCAATAATATTTGTTGGCCATTGAGCGTAGAGAAGAGGATCTTTGCTGCAAAGTGTGTGCAAGAGAATGAATCCCTGCGTGGAAGCAATTTACATAGGACCAGTTTATACACCTATACTCCAAAAGACAGATTGCTTTCTTTTGGAATAGCATAAAACTTCACAGGGATCAAAAATGAACATGATTTAGATGGGCTACATAAGATAAGACATCATGTTGTAAAGACCATCACAAATTCAGAGGTTGCATTGCCAATGAAATAACACAGTAGTAAAAATATTGAGTCAGAGCAGATTAGGGGATATTCCAATGACATAAAATATCTTTGAAATACATCAGTGTTGTACTGCTAAGGCAGATATTTGAGCAAAATGTTCACAAGACTACCTGTTTCACCCCTTTGACTTGAGAAGTTCCCCAGAGTTCAAATAAGACTGCTTATAAGGAAAACAAGCATTATCTTCCTCATTTGGAAAAAAATAAAAGCAATTTTTTTTTTTTTTTTTTTTTCCCCCAGTTACAACCTTCCCTAGAAATTAGTGTGGGCACCGTAGCTTTCACATCTACTGTTACTTAAAAATCATTTTTCCTCTTTTTGAATTGGAAGGAAATCTGCTCAGTTTTTACACTAAGTTACTAATGAGAAAGAACCCTCAGCTCCCTACATGAGGTTATTAGTTATTAGTGACTTTGAAAAAAACCGCAAAACAATCAACAACCAGACTTCTTGGACTCGATGATCTTAAAAGTCTTCTCTAATCGAGACAATTTTGTGATTCCGTTATTCTCTTGCTTGGGTCATTTCAGTGACTGAGGAATTTTAACTCCAGAGAAATAAACGATTTCGCTCAGTAGGTAGAAAGAAAAATCTTATCTTGTTACTACATAGAACAACACTAAGTTTGAATTACCAATTTTAAATGGACACAGGTCAAATGCATGCAGAGCATGTCATTCCCTCCCAGCTGCAGCACAGAGCAAAGCTCTTCCTTCCTCTCATTTTCATTCCCTACCCACCAAGTCCTGCCAATGCTTATGCCATGGGAAACCGTCCACACAAAACAAGTTCAAGCCTTGATCTTTGAAACAACCGGAGCAACTTAAAGTAATTCAATGTGCCATTAACATTGATTAAATAATTGACAAGGTAAAAAAAACCTGGCAGCTCCAGTGTAAAGTGCTTGCTTTGTAACAGCTGCAACACGGGCAAGTCGCTTCAGCAGTGCTAACAGTGCCTCTGTGAAGTACAAACCTCGGCGTGGGAGATGTGCCACGTACAAGTCCTTCCCTTCACAACAGAGATTTATCCTAATGGAAGTGAAAGCGCACAGAGAGGAAAACAAAACAAAAAAGTGAACAAATATGTCTCTAACATGATCACACTAATGGAGAGACAAACGTTGACAAAGATTACAACTTACGGTTCAACAGAAAAGATATTCTCCAGAATATTATACTGTGGAGATTTATTATAGATGAGTTACAGTGATTCATTTCTCTGAAGTAATTAAATTTCTGTTGACACAAAAACCTCATAACTCAAGAGGTTCAGCAGTCCCTTGAGTTACTTTCAAGAGAAAATGAAATTAAGGTATGTTGGATATAGACAAAGTGAAAAGACAAGGCTCATAAAAAAAAAGCTAATCGAAAAATTCTGTGCCGTAGACACTCACACACTCAACTACTTCTGTAGCCACTTGATTGTTCTAATGTCCTTCATTTTACAGCTCATACCCACATTAATTTCTGGTCCATTGCACCAAAATGTCAACTGTATCAAATGAAAAATTTTATAGTGGAGTGGGAAAGCATGATTACACTCCACTGCTTCAGGCTGAAACAGAGGTGTTATGTCACCTGCTCTCCAAGGTAAAGATCACAAACTAAGAATAAACAAGCACTGGGGTTTAAAAGCTACTTTTACTGTTTCATTTGGTTTTATCGAACTGTATTACAATATGTTCCCTCACAAACCGCAGCCTGTAAAAGCGCAGTTAAGATTGCGGGTGTCTACCAGACCGAGTGTCTGTTACCTTTCAGAACAGCAAAGCAAATCACAAGGGTTAGCGTCTGAGAGCTACCCTGTTGTACCCTCACTCCACACGAAGGACCTCACTCCACAAGCTGCTCATCTTCCAGTATTAAAGGTGTCCTGTGCAAAAAACACAGGCACAGCAACACTGCCTGGTCCCAAGGGAAGGCAGAGCAACAGCTCCACAACTCTTACAAGAACGTCCTTGCTAAACTAACAGCTCCTGAGCACTAACAACCTGCCACTCACAGCTGCCCCTCTTGCCAGCCAGCTCCAGGAAGGATATTTTTTTCTTTTTCAGCAAGCTTTCCACATGATGCATGTGTCTTTCTGATGATTGTCTTTGAAAGGACACAGCAGAAGGTACAAACTTAGCATTCACAAAACTGTAGATCCAGCCTAGGAAACTGTGTGCAACCGACAAATTTAGCTGTGAGCAGTTAACACTGATCAATGTGTCGACAATTGCCCCCTGAACTCTAGATTGACCTGGTATTACAAAAAAATCCTCAATGCTTTAAATACCAAAGAGAGACCTCTAAAAACCACACCGCATTAAACTCAGCAGTATGTTAACAGTGGCTAATTCTCATCATTCCAGCCTCAGAATATAGATTCACAAAATGCAACAATTCTCTTCCAAGCCAACAATAATTTTCACAGCCTTCACCCCAAAGGCAAGGCTGCAAGTTTGGCTTCTTGATATCTATACATTCTAGGATCCTCTACAATATCATGCAAAAATCTCAAGGTAATCAGAAAGGAATGATTTTGAATCATGCCTCGCAAAAGGAAGAGTAGCTAAATCCACAGCTATTACAAATCCATAGTAGCAGGAAGAAATCTGATTTACACTAGCTGACTAATAGTTTCATGAGTTTATTTTCCTTATGAATAAAGTTATTATGTAGCAGTACTGCATAAACTAATAGGACCTTCTAGCTTGATTTGTTCTCTAATGAGTTTTTAAACTTACATAGTTGCTAGTCCTGAATGTCTTTATGTCTTCACTCTGCATTCTTAAATTATATTTAGGTTGAAGATGAACTCTAATCCAAATCCTTCAAATTGAACACTCCAAGAAAAAAAAAAAAAAGAGATCTGATTCAGCTTTGACTTTTTAAAAAAGCTTCACCTTTAATATTAAACCGAACCACAATCCTCAGAACATTTTTTTTAAAACAAGCTCCTTTCTGAGTTTCAGATCAGAGCATTACAGATGTGTATAGACTCAGCTTCCTAAAAAGAGTTCCAAAGACCACTACCAAATTAAAAAATGTGTCTTAAATCTATATTTTAAAGTGTCTCCCTAAAATCATGTGGTCTTATGAGAAGTACTAGTACTTAACAATGAGAAGCCAAACAAAACACAATACCAATCTGGGCAGTTAAAATCCACTTTGACATCTAGGAGGCAGTGCTTTCTCAGTCCTGACCTTATGTCCTGGCATAGGCTGTCCTTCTCAAATTAAGATATGACTACAGGTTAACTACAGAGCTAGAAAACTCCTCCTGGCTATTCTCCTGAGATGGGGCAAGATCATGACATGTTTAGGGTGTGACAGAGTATGTACCTCAGATAAGATGGCCTCTGTCAGGCTTCTGAGATCCTAACAACCTAATATGGGTAATATTCAAGACGTACCTCTTGGTACTTGGACGTTGTCTGTTGTGCCCTGACAGTGTGGCAGGAATCCCATAGATCCAGGAAGGAACAGACAGGCATGAGGAAAAGGAAAATTCATCCTGCTCACACTCAGAAGAGAACAAGGAGCAAAGACTACATGCACTACTGTTCAAATATCCTCAGCATTCATGTGCAATAAGAAATTAAACCAAAGGAGCTTATCAGATGGGAAACACGTTTTGCCGGTGAGGCTATGGATCTGCCCGCTCCCTTTGTGCATTGAAGAGCTTGGGGTAGAACTCAAACAAATATTGTCTTTAACTAGGCAATTTAGACTCTTGATATATAGTAACTTAATGAAGAAAACAAGACCAACCCCAAATCTACCAGAACAAACAGCTTCAAACAAATGACTGATGTAGATTAATGACTGCTTTTTCTTGCTTATGTGAAATATTGCTAATATCCAAATGAAATTTAAAGAAAACTGAACAGTATGCCTTTCTAACCCTTCAAAAAAGACATACGTTAAAGGAAAGTCAACCTGCTGTCACACAGTAGATTTGATTACAGTCTTCCCCAGAATCTGGCAGAGTCTCAAAAGAAGCATTTTCACCTAAGCAGCCAGAGGCCACAACTTTTCTCATGCTTGAGCATCCCTTTGCCAGTGGGAATCTGAACGCACCAATTATTGACACCTCTGGCAGAAAGCTGTTTGTTCTGAATACTTTCTGGATCATCTATTTTCAGAAGAGTTCAAGCCCCTTTTACATCTTTTCACTGAAGTCTTTAATGAACCTTTGGGTCTTAGACATACCTCTCTTCTAGGGTGGGGAGTGCCAAGAGCTGTCTCAACCTTACCCCATTGCTCCTACTGAGCAGAGATCTGATTTGTCTCTGTATGGCATTTCCATCATCCTCCCCATATCTATTTAAGATATACATTCAACCCATTGAAGATCCCAATCTTGTCTGCAAATTTAAGAATGGAGTAGTCCCCAAGGAGTAGGCTTGGGGCCTTTTGTTCCCCCTGACCTGAGTTTCCTTGGCAAATCAAAGATATGTGTGCAAAGCCTGCTGAATCAAACAGACAGCAAGCCATATCACTCAATTTGCCATGCTGGGTAGAAAAAAAGAAAACTGAAAAACCTCCTTTTGTAAAAAAAATAATAGTAATCTAAGAGCAGGAGAAATATAAAGAAGCTCAGCTCAGACTCAAAAGGCATTCAGTCTCAAAAGATATTCAATCCTAATAAAAGGGGAAAAAAAAAAAATAAAAATCAGTGCTCAGGGTGAGGAAGTTCCCCTAACTGAGGTTCTTCATGGCTTTGATTCTCCTTTCTCAATGAGTTGTACACAAATTTATCTCCTAAAGTGCTAGCATTGTTGCATGGAGTCCATGGGAGAAACAGGTGAGTGCTGTTTTCTGAAACTTATTGCACATTACCACAGCTGACTTCAACAATAACTTCTAAATGAAACATAGATAAACCCTCTTAATTCCAATTACCCTTTATTTTAAAGTTTAATTACAGTAGTACAAGACTGCCATAGAATGATAATTGCAATTTATTTAAGTGTCGATAAGTAAACATTAGGTTTTATTTTCCTACTGTGAAATGTATCTAACCTAATGGGCTGATAATTCCATTTAATTGTGTGCCAAGAAACTGGGTAATTTCTGTCAGGTATCATAAAATGGCCATGGCTGCTCTATCACAAGATACTAACATTTTCCGAAAAACAACTGTTCTTTTTATGAATCAGCAGTTCCACTCGACTTTTACTTCTCAATAAAAGAACAAAGGAAAAAGCTGGACTCTTACGCATCGGGAGAATAAGATCTCCTTTGGGTCTTACCAGAAAAAATGTAAAATAAATTGTGGCAGAGCTGATCTTACAATATTCAGGCTTCAGGAGAAGTGTACTGACTGCCACAAGACTGTGAAAGCCCTAACTTGAGACCTAAGGTACCTACATGACATTAATTAGCCAAGTCCTTCAAGCTATTTTCATTAGTTAAAATCTGACCCGCATCTAGTTATGGCCTCAATCCTGAATCAAGCAGATACTAGTCTCAGACACACTGCTGTGAATCAGGAGCCACTCATTAACAAACCTGAAGCTGGGTTTTGAAAACATTCCCCAGATGAGAATCTTCCTAAATGGGCCTTGTTTTCCAAACATCTCACTTGTATACCAGTACTACTTTACTGATTACTGAATTAAAAGAATTGGTAGTAGATTTGCCTGCTTGACACTTACAATCAGGTACAGAAGACAGTAAGAAGGGCTCAGTTCAAGACTTCAGGGCATCGTCAAAAGGTAACAAAACAGCTGAATCAAGCACCTCAGCAGTTGTAATTTTATTTCTACTCCAGAAAAATTAATGAGAGAAACTTTTCCTGAATCCCACTTAGCAGATGGTGGTTCACCTTTTGCAAACACTCTTGTGAGCATTTCAGGATACGAAATAAAGACTTCTTCACTGGGAAGAGGTGGAGGGGTGGAATGCATGGTAGCATGGAGTACTGAAGCTAAAGATTCAAAGGAGAATAGGACTATTTAGATCTTCATTTAAAAATTTCCCTGTAAATCTCTGAAGAATTTTAATAGCTGCAAGTCCAGACATCCAGAGCCTCTACATTTGAGGCAGTTACATGTGGTATCTCACACCACATCAAATCATCTTTCCCAATCTTTCCAGAGTTACTCAGTGTAGAGCCTGATTGCCAGAAGTTTGGCTGCTTTTAATACCAAAGCAACAAGTGGCTACTTGGAAAAGTAACTCTAGTGATCCAGTATAACACCCACTCTACTCTTCACCACTACTGCCACAGCTCCAGCTGAAATCAGCTCAACTTCTTCATCCCATATCAGAATGGGAGCAAAGCAAACCAGATGCTGGGAAAAAAAAAGTCTTTGTCTCTTGAAAGGATGGGGATGGACTTCTCCCTCTGCCTTCTCTGTGCTCGAACTTCCTCACCCACCTTTCAAAATGCAGCATCAGCAGGACAAGAATTCAATTCCATTCCTCAAGTATTCCCAAAGGGAATTCTTTTTTTTTTTTTTTTAAAGTATACAGCATTTTTGACAATTCCCTCTGTAATGGCGACGTGGCCACATTGATTTACAAAGTCTAGCATTGATCTGTAGCTAGCTAGACACCATTCCCACAGCTTTTTACTTTCCTACAGGACCTTTCCATGATGGGGTTGTGTCCAGGATCCATTTATTAGTCAGTCAGAGACCTGGGCTACACAATAGTATATCCATCGTCTCTCAGTATCAACCACTTGCTGCTCTTCAGCCAGAAGCATGAAGCAGGTGAGCACTCTAAGTGCTCGGCACAGATAAAGACAAGAAACTCTTTGAGATGTGTGCAAGTAGCTCAGAGCAGCATTTGCATGCTAACATCCGTTCTGCTTCACCCGTCTGTGCCAGGATGAGAAAGTTGAAGCATCTGTACATTTTATAGACAGAAAAGCCAATTTGTAATGCTCCCATTACAAGAATCGTAATCTTACTGAAACAGAGTTTTCCTTGTCTCTGCACTAAATGTTTGCCAACGATTCAAGAAGGGACTACGTCCTGCTGCATCAGAGTGAATACTGTTTGACCCAGGATATTAATGACAAAAGAAGGGAAAAGTTGTGTATGGGAGATTCCTGTTCTCAAAATGTGGTGTCATTTTATTAATAAACACAAGTCTATGCAGTTTTCACATGTGGATTAAGCTGGCAACCATCTCACAATATAATTGCCACGGACTTGTGATGGTAATTTTCAGATTTGTTCTGCATCAGTAATAATTTTGATTACATTTCTGAAGAGGAGAAAACATGAAAAGGGGAAAATATAATACGGAAAGAACTATAATTTTATTATTGCTGTGTCTAAATAATTGTTTACAGCACTACCGAATACAGAGGCTTCTGCATGCAAATTATTCTGATATCTAGGTCACAACATGCTTCAATGTGATTTGTAATTAACAAGCACAAATTACCGTTCCAATCAAGCGTTTCATCAAATCGATGATCATGAACTTAGCTAACCTTTACCAATATGGTAAGGAATTCCAAAGATGAAATCTGGATATTTATGTTGTCCACAAGCCATGTTAGCAAGGAGAGTCATGCCTCGTCTACCACACTCACAGCCATGTTCAGTTGCAGCTCTTTAGCTCCATGAGGCTTTTAATTGTCACACAAATGGAAATCAGGTTCAGGTGAGCAGGCTATTTGGATTAGGTACCTTTCTATAATAGTGGAGTAATTGCATTGAAATAAATGGATTTGCACCAGTCAAGAGTAGAACCTTATTCTCTACCCCTAACATGCTGATATAAGGCAAGAACTGCAAAAAAATGAAAACAACCCAGGACAGATCTCGTGTGACCTAAATTTAAATTAGGTCCACCTACATCGATAATTTTTTCAGATTGGTTTTTCCCCTACAAAATCAGATGGGTTAATTTAGCCTGTTCTCTTCCATGTGAGCTGGTTATGTATTGTTTGCCTGACTCAGATTTTTAAACCTGCCACGGATGTGACCCCCCCTCCAGCCCCTTTCCCCTCTCCTCTTTCATTTCTAAAGATAGCCCTACTATGAGGCAGATTCTTTTCCCCTTGAGAGTCATGGCGTTTCCACCAATGACTCAAGTCACAGTAAGGCTGATTTTACATTATAATCTCCATAAATTAGTGATATTACAATCAAGGTACAAAAGTAGAATGCATTATTTGGTGTGCATGTGAAATTAGCATAAATGAATCATTTAATTTACTTAGCTTCACCATATCTCTACAAATTAAAAAAAAAAAAAGTTATTCTTCTCATCCATATCTTGTTTATGAGTCTATCTCTCTGGCTTAGAGTCAATAACATCATGTACTATAAACAGTACCAATTAAGCAAAATGCATTCCCTTCATTAGGATAAGTAAGTAATATTCCCAAAGTCAGGAATTAAATCCCAGAATGGTCTAACCAGGGCCAGGTATAAATGCTGCTAAACAAAACTAAAAGCATCAAAATAATATTCTCCAAAAGTAGAGTCATGGGATTGCTGCCTTGATAGCAAAATTAGGGGGAGAATTCCTTTCCCTGTTGAAGGTGATGGAAAATGGATTTGCACATTACCCAAGACACACTCAATCAGCATAAGGTAAAGAGATGTGCAGATAGAACAGCGGTAGGCAGGTAGAAATATTCAGAGAATAGATGGAGAAAGACACTGAATAACTGCATTTTAGCTCATTTTTCCTTATCCAAAGAAGCGGCTTTTCCAGTACTCCTACCTTTTTTTTTGCACAGATGCATGACAGTGTCTTATTTTCTGCAAGGAAAAGGTGAGGTACGCCCCCTGTTTCTTCCAAAATAGCTCTAAAATAAATTGTACACAGAAGCCAGGCTCCTGGTTCTTCAAATGGGATTCTGCACAGCTATCAATAACTCAAGGAAAAAAAAAAACAGCTGGTGGTGAATCCAACATTTTCCCCATTTTCTTCCCATACACTGAACACACTCAGTCCTAGCTCAGCCCTGAACCAATTAATTAGCATACTACAACAAGGAACCTTCCTTCATCCCCAACACTGACATTTCCATCCCTGCTAGCTAAGAATAGCTCATCTGTGAAACTTCTACAAAGAGACCTCACCCCAGCAACTTGGTAAGTTACCTTATGTTTCATGATACATTTAAAAAGGAAAGTGAAGCCTAAAAACTTAAACCAACACCCCTCCCTGGTGACTAGGTAGAAGGTGTCACCTACTGATAGCCCTGCAGCACATTTAATACTGCGTTTGTGCCATGACTGATGCAGAAACACATGCTCCATTTTAAGCAGAGCTTTTCATCCTCAGAGATCAAACAATTTTCAGTGCTAAATGACGTTCAGAAGAGTTCAGGAAGCACAGGATAGTGCCTCCACTATATTTTGCCTCCACTACAACTCTCAAAATAACCCTAATTCACTTTAATACACATGGGTTTAAGAGGCTCAAAAAGGGTTTCTGATAATTCCCTGGGACAAGGAAATACTGTATTTATAATATAAATACTATAGGTAGTATTCTGAGGCTTTAAGAAACTATGACCTGAGCAGTTCCAGAAAAGAAAATTATTATGACCAACAAAAACAAGAACCAGGCAGTACTTGAAGGAGCTAACTGAAGGCATCCACGTCTGAGATGCCCAGACAGCCAGCTGTCTCCAGCTAGCATACTCAGAATTCCCTTCCAAGCCTCCCTGACAACACGAGGCAGGCTCCCACACAGAGTTCAAGCAGCTTTTCCTCCAGGGTCCCAAGTTTGAGGGTGTGAATACAGTTCCCCCTCTCCACCCTGTGCAAATAAGGTGCAATGCCAACACTGAGCTGAGGCAAATACACCCTCCCTGTGGAGTTTCACATTTAAATATCACTCCTTGAAACTTTCTCTGCAGATACTGCTCCTGGTATCACTCAGTAGTAGCACAGGCCAGATGCACTTTGAAGGGCTCCAGGATCCATCCCTGCTCGGTTATCTACTATGGGCACAACTGACGATTTTCATCTTTATCTTGCTCAGCACACATAGCATCTTGGATCAGCAGGAGTTGCTGCCTTTGTTCCTACACTGCATACTATCTCCCCATCACCCATCCAGTGCCATATTAAACTATTCATGAGTGAAATAACAGTTTTCAACATTGATAATTTACTGCTACACCAAGGGGATGTGTAAGATAAAATGTAACTGATACGGGAGTCTGAGCTTTGGCAGCTTTTATAATACTCATTCATCTAGTATTTTCCATCGTTAATCCTTGTGGTTTGCTGACTAGAACATTTGCTCAATGACAGGCGTATTTCCCCACTGACATGGATCTGGTACATAGGTTCAGTACCTGCAAACAGCAAGCACATTTTTGTTTGCGGGACCTAATTTATTAAAATGCTGACATCAGATTTTGTACAGTCTTACTCTCAGGAGGAGTCACAGAGACCTAAGTAGGTCTACTTGCTTAAAAAAGCCTGCTGACAGTGGTACAAGCTAGCAAGGATGGGTCCCAGGTATGCATGCAATAATAATGTAATTAATAATAATTAATAATTTATTATCCAGCTTCACAGACCCTTCACAGTCCCTTTGCTTTCCTGTCAGAAAAATGATACAGTCTTTCACTTTGGGGAGACCTGAACCAATTATATTTACTGAAAGCCTCATCAGAAAGCTCTAATTCACTGCGGCAACTTGTAGGCACTGGAGTGATGCAGGTGTGGGGAATTCCCCTGGACGGGCACCAGGCATAGGGGTGTTCACTAGGCTCCTCCATTACCGTAACCGCACATTTGGCATTTCCTTGATCTGATCCCTCTAGCCACCCATGAGATGGAAGTAACAAGATCATGAGTGACGTACCTCTGAGTAAATTCTTTAAAACCAGGAAATTCAAGTGCTCATTTCAAGACTAAGTCATAAATTCAAATAAGAAGGTTCCATTCCTTACTATTTTTTCCTTGCAGCAAGAAAAACTTAATGAAAGACACACTGATAAACTTAAGCTGCTGCTTCACTAAGGATCAATGTAAGACAGGCTGCAAAAGATGCAATTCTCTCCTCCTGTAATTTGTCACCGTTGAAAAACTACAAAGCTCGAGCCCAACCTGTACTTCCTAACAGTAACTCCCACTGTCCAGTCTGAGTTTAGTGAGCTACAGAAAAAAAGACAGAACTCCCAGTGACTCCATAGCACTATGTCTACTGTATGTCTAATGCCTACCTCTGCAGCTATGCGTTAGAGATAACAGAGACACAACAGTTCCTCTAACAAGCCGTCTAACAGTAAATATCAGAGTTGAACTGAAATTCAAGGGAGGTTTTCTATTCCAATGAATTTTCACCCATGAGAGACAAAATTTACTACTTAAAAATCTTTAACTTTCGGTGGTGATTTTTAAAGTCATAGTTGGCTGAACTTCAAAACTAGTAATTGCTTTGCTCAGAGAATATATATTCTGACAACTCTGATTTTTTTTTTGAATACAAAAAAGTTAAAATTTGTTTCAAAATGAACTTCCACACAGATGACATTTGAACCACTTGTTGAAAAATTCTCCGTTGACAGGAAACACAGGAAAAACAGTGTTTCCATCTAAATTCAATTATATGGTGATTTATTTAATGTACCAAGTGAAGACCTGCATATCAGAATACATTTGAAGACCAAGTTCATAGTTATTAGATCTCTGCTTTCTGGTAGCAGTCATAGTATTGGAAAGTGTTAAATAACAACTTGAACACATGTGTTTTCTATTGAGATGTGGACAAAGTCCTAACAAATTTTATTAGCTTGCATACTGAGCCTTCACACAGACTTACAGCATACCAGAAAACATGTCATGATTTTCACTCATTTTCTTGCAGTGCCCACATGGCTCGGCTGCTGGGACTGAATTAGCACAACTTTACTAAACTACTACAGTTTTTGGTGCCCACCGTGGGGCATGAGAGTTGAGATAAGGACAGAATTTGATCAGAGCGTATTAAAATAACTCCTGTTAGATGCAATTCTCTGTTTATATTTATATATACATTGTTTGAATCAGAGTATGTTCACAATGTTGGCCAGTCTCTTTGCCTGGTGGTCCTGCATCCATACCTACATCCTCTATATGTTCCCAGTGATGATGTTCATAATTTGTGGGAAAGGTGTCAAGGGGCTCATTGTGCTGTACTGGATGCTGACGGCTTATGCTATGATTGTGTCACTGCTGGGGGGGACTAACTGGTACCTGCATGTGGCTTGGGCGTTTGTTAGTGGTCTCACCCCATCTATGGATGAGACGGGGGAGGGGCCTTTCTTGGCTTTTGAGAACTTTACCGATCCGTGGAACGTCCAGGCCAGCATGCTCTCACTGTTGTGTTTGCTGAATGTCTGCCATGTGCTGTTTAAGATTATACAGGTCTTATCCAATGTCATCACCCCAAGACCTGCCCCGAGGCTGGATAGTTATGAGTGGCAGGGTGTGCGGGAGAGCATGGGCAAGTGCTTGGGCCAGTGGTCACCCCCAATGTTTTGGAATTTCACTCCTGAGCAAGTGCAGAGTCCTGATAAACTAGTAGAGCACTTAGAGAAGGTGTGTTGTCAACCTGGCAACTCCTGGGAGACACAAATTACTGCAATGTGCTGGGGACTTGCCCACGCCTACCATATCCTGCTCAGCACTATCCAGTGCCGTCAAGGGGAAGAAGAGGTCTCTGAACCTGACACTAAACCAGCTGATAGTGCAGCTAAGCCAGAGAACCACCCTGTGCCAGTATCAGTTGCCCCTATACAGAAAAATAAATACACCAAAAGATCAGCTCATATAGTGAGGGATGAGGATGAACCAGGACCATCACGAGAACAGGAGGAAGAGCCAGAGGTGGTTACATGATCCCTGTCCTTGAGTGATCTGTAAGACATATGGAAGGACTATGGCTGTCTCCCAGGCGAGCGGATTGTCACCTGGCTGCTCCAATGCTGGGATTGTGGAGCTAGTGTTTTGGAGCTACAGGGGAAAGAGGCAAAGCAATTGGGATCCTTGTCGCTTCCCTATTCAAGAGAGAGACCATGGAAGGTACACACCATGGGGCAACTTATGGTTTTACCTGCATGACCACGGAGGACCATACTGAGTCTTTCTTGGGTGCTGTGGGGTTCTGGAGGATGCACATCCCAGACTACAGACAGATTGTGAGTCCGCTCCTCCACTTGTTCTTGAAGAAGAACAATTTTGAATGGGGTCCTGAGCAACAACAAGCCTTAAACAAATTAAACAGGTGATTGTGCAGGCAGTAGCCCTTGGGCCACTCCGGGCAGGACAAGATATAAAAAATATGCTCTACACCGCAGCCAGGAAGGATGGTCCTACCTGGAGGCTCTGGCACAAGGCACCCAGGGAGACCCGAGGCCGACCTCTAGGCTTCTGGAGTCGTGGATACAAAGGCTCTGAAGCCAACTACACTCCAACTGAGAAGGAGATAT
>JAVSBS010004527.1:64420-76265 GCA_033124195.1 Coracias cyanogaster
CTGCTTGGCAGGGGGGTTGGACTTGATGATCTCCAGAGGTCCCTTCCAACCCCTAACATTCTATGATTCTATGATTTATTTCATAATTCCTACTTATCTTGGGTATGCAAATACCAGCTTCAGAAATTCAAAGCATATGCACAGCTTGACCCTAAATGTGAACTTACTTAACCTGATTTCTGTGGAAATAGCTCAAGGCCTATTTTACTTGAATATCTATTATTCAAACAGTACTTCATCTATATTAAATAGTTAAGTATATTAAGTAATTAACTGCATGGTATGACAGATAAGGCTGCACCAGTTACTGAAAAAAACCAAAACAGAACAATCACCCAAATCAGTTTTTGTTAAGACATTAAAATAAATATTTACTTGCTAAAATTTATAATTGCATAAATTTGTTGCATCCAATTTCCTGATGGATTCAAGGAAAGAAAGAAAGAGTAGCTTATAAAACTTATTTTTTTGTCCTAGCTGCTGCTGTTTGAATTGAAAATCTCTGGATGCAAAATGTTTTACAATGCAACATATCCTCCTAACAGAGGCTTTCAGTGCGGCAATAAGCAGAGTATGTTATCCTTGATCTGACCATATACTCCCATAGGACAGAGTTCAATAACACTTAGCTGGGCAGTATTCTTGTTTTGCATGGAGTAAATTGTGACCTCTTGCAAACCACAGGCTTTAGTTTAGCTCTTTTCTAATGTTGCTAGATATGCTTGGTGTATCCTTCCCATCAACATTTTATTTAAATAAGCATTTTAAAACCCAATCCATATTTCTATTAATATTAATAAGAATGTGATTGCAACAACTATGGAATAATCTACACAAGTTGGTTTCAGTGATAGCAGCCTTGATCAACTGATTTTCATCACTCTCACAAATGTTTCTGGGTATTTTTCCATAATGCTCTGAGGGCATGGGGAAAAACTGTCTGGCAAGTGATTAACCTGATATTTTCCCTTTTTTGAAGCTGTCATAACATCTACAAATTACTTCATCATGGCGGTGGCTAGAAAATTGATGAGTTTCACTCCTGCACTTATTGAAAATGCTACTTGTTATTCCCAAATCCCTTCACTCCTCATTTTGTCCCAGTACTCACCAAGTCCCAGCTCCACAAACTTGTCTAGTCCCTTAAACTGCCCATAGAGTGATTGCCTTTGCATTGTGTTATTCTCTCTCAATTAAAATGCAAATTAGGAAGGAACACTTTGAGACAAGGTTTAGTTTTGTGGGGTTTGGGGTTTTTTTATTTGTTTTGCTTTTTGTTTGCTTGCTTACTTGTTTGTTTTTTTAAGGGTTATTTTTTTTCTTTTAAGGGCCTCTCAAGCTCTACCACAGATCTGAACTTTCAGCAGAGTTTATGGATATTCTTCTGGGATTCTTGGTCTACTCTCAGGCCCACTCTTTAATGGTTATCTTTTTAATTTATTAGACTGTAGTGGGTCTGGTTGAGCTCGTTTTCTGCATAGCAGCCCTCATGGTACAGTGTTTTGTGCTGGGAGCTAGAAGGGTGTTGATTAAAAAATAATGGGTCTGTTCGCCACACACACCCATGTTGTGACTATTGCTGAGCAGTGCTCACACAGCACCAGAGCTCTTCCCAACATTTCCCCCCTGCCATGGGATGGGGTGGGCAAGATCTTGGGAGGGGACACAACCAGGACAGCTGACTTGAACTGACCAAATGGATATTCAACACCATATGACGTCAGCTCAGCTATAAAGCTAGGGTAAAGGGGTTGGGGGTTGGAGCGGGGGAGACGGTGGCATTCCCTTGTCCTCCAGAGCAAGTGCTACGTGCTTTGGAGCCCTGCTTCCCAGGGAGTGGCAGATATTGCCTGCTGATGGGAAGTAGAGAATAAATCTTTGTTTTCCTTTGATTCCGCACGTGGATTTCCTTGGCTTTGCTTCTATTGTTATTAAACTGCTTTTGTTTCCCATCTTATTTTCCTCCCTTTTTTTTGCTCTATTGAGGAGGGAGCGGGGAAAAAGTGTGTGTGTGTGGGGGGGGGTTGTGATAGTGCGGCTTGGTGGGCACCTGGCACTCGGCCAAGGTTAACCCACTACACTGCCTCTTAGATTTATTTAGATAAATTCACCAATGCTGGTACCTAGCAGAATATATTCAGGGGATCTGCTTATATTTATAACCTATTTCCAGAGCAGGCACACAAAACAAAGTGGCCATATTTTAATGAAACTAAGTTATGTTCTGATTTTGGAGCTGCAATTCACTTTTTGTCAAGGTATACATGAAAAACACATCTGGAGATAGAATTGATTTTATTAGTTAAGGTTTAAGAAAGTGGTTATTAAGAATATCCGTACATGTATTTGTGTGGAGAAATTGAAGCTCATATTATTTTCAATATGTTATAAATAAGAACTTTAAGATTTTTCCTTGAGGAAAAAAAAAAGACAAAAAACCAAAACATGCTGTGCTAAGAAGTACAAAGATCACTTCAGTGTTATGGCATGATGGAATTTAACTAACTGCTAATATTTATGAAATATTGAGTGAAGCATCTGTCTACTGACCTGAAAATCAAATGAAGAATCTATAGATAGTGTAACAAATTATTTAAAACAATATGGCGCAGGGAAAAAAAAGCACCAAACCAAAAAACATCCCTAACCAAGCAAAAAGAATCCAAACAAGCAACACCAACGAAATTCTTTAGAAGTCCTTTAGAATACAAGAACTACTGCAGTAGCTGGAGGGTGGGAGGGACTGAAATTACAAAGCCAGGCTCACTGATCTCTGTTACAGACTGTGACCTGGATGAAGCCACTTAGATTCACAGACTCAAAAGGTCTGCAAGTTCTGTACTTCAAGAATTCTACTATTTCAGTAGGTAGAACATCTTTAGAAATTCTAGGTGTTTGGAAGCCTGTAGCCTTTCAGTAGCTCCCCAGCACCTCTATGACAAAGCAGAGGTTATATATAAATACATTCAGTACTCAGATGTTGCTGTCTGCTGAAACACACCTCAACAGAGATATAAATGTTTTTGTAAAGGTAACAAAGAGTGACCTAGAAGGTTCGGGGATTTTAAGCTGTCTTGCAAAATTCAGTTGAGGAGAAAGAACTTATAAATCACTATTTGAATTTGGATATGGATGAGAAAAAATATTTTCACATCTTCAACAAGCGGACCTCAAACCATTCCCCGGGAAGAATGATACACATCTGTATGCTGTGATGTAGCCCAAGGGGTGAGAATGTTCAGGAGATATCACACACTAACCTCCCTCCATACTTCCCTGCAGCCCCAAAGTCCACATTTTCTATACCACTTCCTTAAGCTAGAACTCCAAATGAACTTTGAATTAAGTGGCTTTGCAATTGATAGACACTGCAAAAAGACGTCTTTTTATTAATATTAGTCATCATTTCCTAAAAACAAGCAAGCAAACAAAATCCAGCAAACAGTGATATCAACTAAGAGCATGCATTAGCAGAAATACTGCTCTGCAGATATTTAAAATGCCTGTATTCTTGTTCTGCTTGAAGCATGGTGGGAGGTCACCCCTCACAACTGGGCAAAACCAAAACCCATGAATTTTACAGTAGCAGAAGAAATAACATGATTATTCTTTATGTGATCAAGGTTAGTTGGAGAGAGCAACAAATCAATCAGCTCAGGAATGGGAAATTTCAGTCAGAGAAACGCTGAGGATACTGAGCACACAGTGAGAAGACTGAGGAGGACAAAATGGAGGTTTGTACAGGAGCAGTAATGTATCTTAGTTCTCAAAATTCTGTGCATTTAAAGAATGAATTCTGGCAACCCTCTTTGCCACTAAACTATTGGAGAATGAAAGCTCTCGATGTGATGAAATGTGTTTAAGTAGCGGCCTGCTGACTCATGGCTACATTGCATCGAAAGGGTCTAAATATTTTATGAAGCATAAAATGAGCAATGAACTGTGTAGCATTTCAACACTTGCTTACAATTCCAGCAATTACAGACTAAGGCACAGCAAATTTTTTAAAGGGAAGAGAGAGGGAGAGAAAGAAGAAACACCCTAAAACACAGTACCACTGGCTAAATAGCTTTTACAAAGAAGTCTGACTCAGTCCTTAGAGGATCAAACTCTAGAGGGTAATATTAAGAGCTTGCAAGGCAGCAGAAGTACCTCACATCTGAACAACAGCACAAAACAAAGGAAAACAAATGTACTAGTTTAGGGCATTTTATTTGTCATCAGCTTGCAATTCCCCCAAGCCTAAGGGCAGTGTATAACAGGGATGCCACAGGCAACTCTGGCAGTGGCTTGGTGCAATACACACAACAGGATCCTTTGGACATCAGATCGGTGCCATAAGCCATAAAGTTTCATTTTGCTTTCTTTGATCCCCGTCACTATGGTGGCTGAGACAGGACTATAAGCAGTGATCAATATAATAAATCTGATCCAGGCAGCACTTCATAAATGAGCTTTTTACCTTACTCTGCTTGAGAAACACACTGAAGCATGATTTTGGATCCACTTTTCTCTGGTGAACCTTCTGATGAGTTCTTTTGTTTCAGTAAGTGCATAAATAAAACCACTCTGTGTCTGACAATTCTAATATAGTCCCAAATTCCTATTTTTTTCATTGTGACCTTCCGCCAAATATTCCACTAATGTTTGCAGCTCTGTGGCAAATTAAGATCCCATCATCCACCTGAGCTTCAATTACTGGCTCTGTTGCAATTAACCCCAAAGTTATTTAGTCAAAGTCACAACAAATGACTCCAGATGGTGTCACCTGCCTAAATTTGGGTCTGGTAAAGACTTCTTCCTAACTATGCTTTTGACGTTGTCTACAGAGCTTGAGTATACGTAAAAAAACCCCTAGACTTAGAAACATAGTCTTATTTAATTTGAAAAAGGGCACTGCCTACTGCAACCTCCAGATGAAAAAGGTCCAACTTAAAAATTGGATCTAACTCTGAAGTTAGACCATGGTTTTTGACTGCCCTAAAATGGTGACCTTTTCTTGTATCTAATCAAATTCTTCTTTACTGCAACATGTGCGTGTTGCCTCCAGTTCTCTCCTTGTTCACCTCTGAGAAAAGTCTGTCTCAGTCTCTATATGTTCCCAGTAGGAAACTGCAGACAGCAAGAAGGTTTTTCTTCTTCTCTTCTCCAGCCTGAACAACCCGTCTCTCAGCCTCTCCTCCCATATCTTGGCCAGTTTGGTGACCCTTTTCTGGACTGTCTCTGATGTATTAATTTCTGTCTTGTACTACAGAACCCAAAAGTGAGGAAAATACTGGAGAAGTCTGAGAAGTGTTGAGCGGAAGGAATTGTAAGCATTAAAACATATCTATCCACCAAAGAATCATAGAAGCAGGCAAAATGAAATGGCCTTAAAAAAAGAAGGAAGCTTGAAGCTTTAGTTCTTCTACAGTTGTAGGAAACCACAACTTCCTTCTTTACAGGAAGCACAGAATGAAATTTCTGACCAGCACTACAAAAATGAAAAATAAATAAATTGATAAATTAATTGATTTAAAAAACAGTATTTACATCCAACACTGTGATCACAGGACAGATAAGAAAGGAGGATGAAACTGTGGGAAGAACCACTGCAAATACATCAGCGGCTTGTCCTGGTTCGGACAGGACAGGGTTAATTTGGTGCAGCTAGGCTATTCTATACCATGCTGACATCTTGCCCTGGAGCTAGTTCCAGTTCCAGGGGGCGACTCGCGGTCTACGATGTACCCGCTCGGGAGCATCTCTTTGTTTATGCGGTATTGTTTATTTGTAGATTTATTTCTTACTGTTGTTATTGCTGTTATTACTGCGATTGTTTCTTATGTGTCACCGTATTAAATCCTCCTTATCTCAACTCAAAAAGACATTTTGAAACTCTTTTCTGTCTGCAGGGGGGGGTGTAGTAGCGACCGTGTGGCAGCTGCATTTTGTTTGAATCAAAGCATGTTCACGATGCTGGCCAGTCTGTTTGCCTGGTGGTCCTGTATTAATCTCTACATCCACTGTGTGTTCCCAGTGATGATGTTCATTATATGTGGGAAATACATCAAGGGGCTCGTTGTGCTGTACTGGATGCTGACAGCTTATGATATGATTATGTCACTGCTGAAGGAGGCAAACTGGTACCTGCGTGTGGCTTGGGCGTTTGTTAGTGGTCTCACCCCATCTATGGGTGAGACAGGGGAGGGAACCTTCTCAGCTTTTGAGGATTTTACCTATCCATGGAACGTCCAGGCCAGCATGCTCTCACTGATATGTTTGCTGAATGTCTTCCAGGTCCTGTTTAAGGTTATACAATTCTTATCCAATGTTATCACACCAATACCTGCACCGAGGCTGGATAGTTATGAGTGGCAGGGTGTGTGGGAGAGCATGGGCGAGTGCTTGGGGCAGTGGTGACCCCTTATGTTTTGGAGTTTCACTCCTGAGCAAGTGCAGAATCCTGATAAATTAGTAAAGCACTTAGAAAAGGTGTGTTTTCAACCTGGCAACTCCCAGGATACACAAATTACTGCAATGTGTTGGGACTTGCCCATGCCTACCATATCCTGCTCAGCACTATCCAGTGCTCTCAAGGGGAAGAAGAGGTCTCTGAACCTGACCATAGATACCACTGCAGAGGTCATACATGACTGTGAAATATGTGCTGCAATCAAGCAAATCAAGCAAATAAAGCCCCAGTGGTACGGAGGACGATGGCTGAAGTATAAATACAGAGAGGCCTGGCAGATTGACTACATCACACGGCTGCACACCTGCCAAGGCAAGCACTATGTGCTTGTAATGGTGGAAGTGACCACTGGGTGGCTGGAAACACATTCAGTACCCCACGCCACCACCCGGAACACCATCCTGGGCCCGGAGAATCAAGTCCTGTGGTGACATGGCACCCTAGAGAGGATTGAGTCTGACAAAAGGACTCATTTCCGAAACAGCCTTATAGAAACCTGGGCAGAAGAGCATGACATCAAGTGGATCTGCCACATCCCCTACCACACACCAGCTTCCAGAAAAATTGAAAGGTATAACGGACTATTGAAGACCACACTGAAGACGATGTGGGGTGGAACTTTCAAGAACTGGGACGTGCGTCTGGCAAAGTCCACCTAGTTAGTCAACACAAGGGGGTCTGTCACTCGGGCTGGCCGTACCCATTCAAAACTTCCACGTACTGTAGATGGGGATAAAGTCCCTGTAATACACATGAGGAATGTTTTGGGAAAAATGGTCTGGGTCAGTCCTGCCTCAGGCACAGGCAAACCCATCCATGGGATTGCCTTTGCTCAAGGACCTGGGTGCACCTGGTGGGTGATGCAAGAGGATGGAGAAGTCTGGTGTGTGCCTCAGGGGGACTTAATTTTGGGGGAGAATGGCCAGTAAACTGTATTATATTTCTTTTTCATTGTTAAATGGCTGCAGGGCATGATGTAAATGGTATAGAATAAGGGGTGGATAATGTCCTGGTTTGGCCAGGACAGGGTTAATTTGGTGCAGCCAGGCTATTCTGTACCATGCTGACATCCTGCCCTGGGCGGGGCGGGGGGAAAGCCACCCGCTTGGGAGTCTTTGTCTGTGCAGTATCGCTTATTTGTGGATTAAACTCTCCTTATCTCAACTAAAAAAGAGGCATTTTGAAACCCTTTTGTTAGCGGTGTGGGGGCAGCCATAGTGCCAACATGGCTTGGCTGCTGGGACTGAATTACCACAACTTTACTAAACTACTACACTGAGTCATCTCTAACAGACCACATTCTTCAAAAGCAGAAGACACAATGAGAAGTGAGAAGCTAATCACTCCCCAAGACACCTGTACACTGGTGTTGCTGGTTTTGTCTGTTGCATCATGTTGGTCAAGTCATCCCTTCATTTCCCCCATCCTGGGAGCTCACTGGCTGATGATCTGTCCCTTACCATGCACTTACACAATCAATAGTGTAACAGGGCTTTGATATTGATTGGAGCTGCCAGCTGCCACGCTTAAGTACATCTTAACAGCAATAATCAGAATAAGAAATGCTACATGAGGTTTTCAGTGCAGGGAAATATTTTCTGTACGGCGCAGTATGTCAGCGCCAGTGCAGTAACCAACAGTACTTAGGAGGCACAGAAGGAACATGTTCATTAAACAGATCCCACTTGATGCAGTTGCTCTTTTTACCTTAATCACAATATAATGATATTAAGGCTTTCAGAGCACGTTACTCAGAAGAACAAATAACGTGACTGTTCTGGCTCTCAGTGGAAAATGCTGCTGCTTCAGGACAAACTGCAAGCGCTAATAACATGGTCGGATCAATTGCACTTTCCTCACTGTGCTACTACTGTGGCCTATTCCTCCCCTGGGTGGTGACTCTGTAGTTTCTTGTTGAACCTTACTTACATCACTCTGCAGGTTTCCCCCTGGTGCAGCCAGACACAGACATTTTGTAAAACAGAAATGTACACCTTTGCTTAAAGAGATGTTAAGAGGGCCAGACTTTTAGAGAGCCCATGATGCATACACCTTATTGCTAAATAAGGCGTATTTTTCTGCAGACTTTTTGCCAGAAAGGGAAAGCTTATATACCTATTGCTTAGCACACGTAAACAACAAACCAATAACCTATGTCAAGGAACGTGCACTTAGCTGAGAACCAAGTAATGAAACAAAGACTTGGACCCCATACACTTAAGCTTGACAATATCAGCACTTATCACCCACAATTTCCTCTTTGAATGGCATATTAAATCAAGTTGAAAATCGCTTCCTAAACCAAACACGCTTAAATAATTGAGACAACCTTAATGTTAAAAAAGGCTATTTCGTTCTGGATCTAGCTAAACCATTCCCAATTTTTACAGTCAAATTTTCTTGATGTTTGTGATTCTGTCTTTTGGTCAATGCATACAGCAGCATTACCAAAGAAAAATATTAACCCCTATCTGCACTAAGGCCTTGTTACAATATTCTTAGCCATAATATGCTGTTCCTAGGATGTGCCAGCCATGCTACAGACTCATGTGTCCTCAGGATGTGTCTTCCAGTCCTTAAATGGGTAGTACAAGCACTTGAGACTTGATAGACACAGCAGAGCTCACTACTGGCTAACTACCCAGACAGTAGAAACACGGTTTTCCAGAGCAGGCCAAGTCTTGACTTTTAGAGAGAGGATCGGGGAAATCTGTGAAGCCAAACAAGCTGTGCAGATGCAGGAGCACACAAACCTCACTGACACTGTATTAATACAGGCACCAGAGTCCCCATACACAGGGTTGGTAAGGCTTGTGTATCCACACTGGAGGCCAAGCTGAAATTCTGAAGGTGAGACACCATTTCCTCCCAAACAGTGAGTTTAAAGCAAATTTGGACTTGTCTATGCAAGCTCAGAGATGTCTATACAGGAAGCAAGGCAGAACTGGTATACTGAGATGCCAAGATGCCTATGGCAGACGCTCCAGAAAATTCATTAAATCCCTAGAAAGAAGCCACAATTAGTTATGGTGTTTAAGGGATGGTTTCCCAACATCACTAGCATCAGGCCCATGTAGTGCTGCAGAGGCATGTATCAGCACAAACAACAGAGCACACAAATGCATTACAAAATGTTGCAAGCAGCTGACAGAAAGATTTTGTGACCTCTCATCACAGCATTACAGTCACAGGTCCTGTTCTTCGTTAATGTGGCTCTATTCTCAGCAATGTTCCTTTTTTTCCTGCTAGGTGCTCACAGCTTACAAACATCTACCTGACAGCTGCACCAGAGGCTAATCTTTACTACAATATGACCTCTTTACCCTTATTTAAGAGCAAATACCCTCCTCAAGTTACTTCCTAGGGGCCGTGGATTCTGCTTTAACTGAGTGGACCCTTTGAGGCTGTGCAAAACCTCAGACAAGATCTGACTTATCTCAAGACATGTGCCAGAGTTTGATCTAATCACATTTGTCCTTCCTATATCTTTGCACCTCTCCAACCTTAAGCCTTTCTTTACTCCTATAGGAAAAATTAATTCATTTATACTTTATTAAACAGGATCAGTTTCTCCTGCCTCCCTCCCTCCTCACCAGCCATGAAAGTTGTTAGATGTCTCAGCTGACAGTCTGCAGAACAGAGGCATATGCAGTCCTGCTGTGTGATCCAAAGAAATTTCCAGGACCCATCTATATTTAATAACACAGAGTACTCTCCTCCAAGTGAAAAAAAAAAATGCTAAGATATACAAATATTTTAAAGTACTGTGATTTAATTCTCTCCACTTAAAATAAAAATTAAAAAAAGGAGATGATCTTCTAGAATTCACTCCCACACGAACCTAAAGCTCTGGGATGCTGCAGAGTGCAATATTCACCAACAAGGGATATTTGAAAGATAAGGAGATAAATTCTGCTGTCAGGCAATGGAGACAGACTCTAGGAACCATTAAAAGGTTCATTAATCCATTCTGCAAATAGACACCCTATATTGGCAGTTCTCTTCATCAAGCACATTTCAGGAATAATAAACTGGTAAAATACCTGATAGTATGTAAAGTAAATTGATCATGATGTCTCAGTGCCAATATAGGAAGCAAATAACCTGAAGTAGAAGAGTTTTTTTAATCCCTCAGGAAAGTCATAACATCACCCGTAACTGGAACTGAAGTAAGAACAGAAAGTAAAATAAGGTCAATTTTAAGTGCATATATTTAGCAGATGTAATTTTAGGTGCATATATTTAGCAGATGGGACAAGTAATCTTCAGGATCAGCATGGAGAAACAGTTTGGGTGGGGTTACAATTTTACGTGGTCATGAGCAAGGCAGCTATTGCAAAAGCTTCAGACAGTTACAGCAGGATGATGATGATGACTATTCCTTGCTGAACACTTGTGTGGGAGACTGAGTATGTGACTAACCAGAACAACCTCTGTATGTGCAAAACAATTTCAGTTGCAGTTTGTGATAACCAGTCTCAGTTCCAGTAAGATTAAGTGCCTCACTAAGTCCTGTATCCCCCCAAACTATAAACTGTCCTCATACAGATGATGGACTATTTACCTTCTGCTTTTCTTCACTATCCCCCATTCAGCTTCATTCATCTCCCTGAGGAGACAACTACCCATTTCTGGAATTACCATGATCAATCCCAGCCTGAAGGACTGCTGATTACTAGATATCTGCAATGTGTGACAAGGTGTGATGGACCATCCTACAAAATGCACCATAAACTCTGCCCAAAAAAGTTCTAATTAGATGAGAGGATTAGGTGCTGAGGGGAAATCCCAGGTGGAGAAATGTTAAAGGAGCTTGCTCAGGCTTATGCAACAGAGCAAAACAGCAGATTTTGCCCTGTTCACTTTTAGCTTCACTCCTCTTCTGCTGGATCAGAGAAACATTTCTTGATAAAAGGTTATTTAGAAGTTATTTTAGTACAAAGACTAAACTAGGGATAAGAGAAACAGCTGGAGTTCTGACATCTTATCTCAGTTTACAATCTGACCTGTTCATCTCTTGTAGCATGGATAATCAATTTTTCCCACACCAAAATGTGTTGGCAGTTAATAGCAGCAACTCTCATTTATTTTGTTAATTAAGAACGAAGTGTTCCACAGTTCATAATTATTTTGGAAAAATATCTATGACAATTCAGCATGTGAACAGACGGAACATTTTATCATCCTCTTAAGAAAATATACAGCTGGTACTCTGCAAGAAAATTTTCTGTCTTCTAAGATTTTAAAGGCAAAAATAGAGAGGATCAGATTTAACAACTGTATGGTATTTTAGGAGAGATGAGTAAAAGGAGGGGTTTTTTGTAAATTCATTAAAATCTGCCCTGTGACCCTATCTGAGTACACCAAGGCCTGAAGTGCAGAGGTAGCGTA
>JAVSBS010004527.1:76280-116622 GCA_033124195.1 Coracias cyanogaster
TTGTGTGGACAGCATATGCTTTTTAATGAATCTGTGATGTATTTCACTGCAGGGAGAGCAGGAATGTGCTACTTCAATGCATTTTACAATTTTGATTTTTTTAACATCTTCTAGATATTTACAAAAGTACATAATAAGGTGCTATATTTGCCGGAAAAGAAAATAGGTGCAACCGCTCTTGCATTTCATGTTTCTGTCAAGGGTTTGATCTTCTAGGAGATCTGACAGTTGCCCGAAAATGGCCTCATCCCTCTCAAACCACCTTAGCAGAGATCCATCCTGCTCATCACAGCGTTGAACTCCAGCTAGCTGAAATAAATGCCTCTTTGTTCATCTGTTTAATCCCCAGAGGGCCAGGTCAAGACAGGCAGGCATTCCCCACTCCCCACTACTATCTTTTTTTGCGTATGACCTTTAAAAGCAAAGCAACATGACACAGTGCACACAGAGTAAACTCTGAAAACACACAGACAAGCTGAGCCCACGCTCCTCACTCCCAGTCCCAACACACAAAGACCAGATCTCCCTCTGGAGCTTTGCAGATCACTTGAATACTAACAAGTTCCCCAGACTGCCAGACAGATGCTCTTATCTGCTCTAACTCCCTTAGGAAAGAAGAATCCATGAAGTGAGCACCAAAGTGCCAAAAACCCAATCTGGAAAAAGAAAGGAAGGAAAGGTCTTCTCTAGAAAGTGCTCACATACCTAACACTGGTGACAAAACTGTCCATTTAGTCTACCCTGCTAATAACTCCAGCAATATATTTCTAGCATTATAACTCAGCTAGCTTCCTTAAACTCTGTGCATGAGTCTATAGATTATACAATTCTAGATGTTTGTAATAGCAGATAACCTTTTAATTCCCCAAGCACTAATTCCTGAGGTGAAGAGCTGTTACAAATATCACTTACAAACTAATCCAGGTCCATCATCAATTTGCATTTGCTAATGATGTTTAACAGGCCACAGTGATTGCTGTCCAGAATTCTTCTAAGAGGCAAAACAAACATCTAAATTATAACTTTCTAACATCTGCTTCCTCCAGGGGAGGATTTGTATGAGGTTTGACAGATGCAAGAGCTCTGAAGAATGGTTGTTACAAATAAGCCAGCCAGCAGAGTCTTGGAAAATGCAGCCAATCTCAGCTTATTGAAATGAGCTCCAACCCCAGGCAGAAATAACACACAGCTGTTCCTTCTGACTGCTGTTCAGGAGAGATGGTATCTTGTAATAGTATTAATAGATCTCTTTTACTCTGTATACCACCTGCAAAATGAAAGCCCACCATTTCATCTCATTTGATGGTATTTATAGTGTATTAAATAAAAAAGAAAAACCAAGAGAGTCAGTGCAGCAACAACAGTGCTGAATAAAACTGTTGACAACAAGCAGAGTCTGTGCATTAACTTTCCACTCAAAACATGAATTTGAGCAGACCACATTCAGAGCTTTTAGGGTCATTCCATCTCCAGAGAAGTGAACTACAATTCTATGAATAATTCTTACTACAACTTACTGTGCTTTTTATTTACTAAGCCCAACACAAAGAAAATTGTATATTACATGCCAGCAATCCCTTTTAACAGAAATTTCAAATCTGCCCCTTTGCCCTATTCCCAAGACACTCTTCTGACTCAAGAAATAGCTCCTTTCTACAGAGAGCCAAGGAAAGAGGAAATTCTATGTTTACAAGAAGTCCTTAAAATAAGGAGGAACACCACAAATCATACGCCTTTTTTATATTTGTCAGAATTTCTTTGTTTAACAGAACTAGTGAGAAAGGGCTCCTGTTGGTACCTTCTGCCAAAAAAATATGATCAGAAACAATAGCGTAGTAAGGCTTATAGTTAGGAAAGAAAATAGGAAGAGTAGATATTCGTTATGGCCAAAGAAGCTCCATTAAATCAATGAAAGACAGCTTGCTGCCATGGACTGGTGGCCTTAATACGGCACAGAATCCCCTCTCAAATTGGTGCAGTTTCTCTACTTGTTTGGGTCTGATCCAGTGCCCTTGGGAGGACAAGCAGTTGGGACTTGGGCTGAGCTCTGCAGGAGTACATCTCCAGCGCCAGCTGTTGACTCCTTTCTTGGAAGAGGTGGACAAGGGCTGGGCAACTCTATGTCACCAGTTTCCTGGCAAGCAAACTTAAGTTTCTCAGGCAGCAGGAGCAAGGGCATACGCTGGCTGTTTGTTGAGCTATACATTTTAACCCTGCTGCTGCTCAGGGGAACAGAATTTTGACCATATAGCCATTTTTCCCCCATGTAAGAGAACCTACCTATACAATTGCTTCCATTCAATTTTGAGTCAAGCTGTGCACAGGCTGTCCAAAGGACACCGAGGGTATAAACCCACAACCATATCTGTTTCCCATATAGTAATTCCAAATGGCTCTGCATCCTTCTGGCACAGGTAATCCTCAAAAATAACTTCAAAAGCAGGACACCTGCTGTTTTTTCCACCTTATTGGGTACCGTCCAAGGTCAGCCAAGCCTGGGAAGAAACTCAAGGAGGAGGAGGCACCTCTATCTGTTTTGGTCTATTCTCACGGCTAATCAATGAATTTCCCAGCAGAGAAAAATCCTCTGCTGGTTTCAGTCATACTGTCTGGTTGTGAGATTCATCCATATGTCAACTTTAATTCAGGGCCTATTGCTCAGGCCCTAGCACTTCAATCTGACAGCATAAATTCTCATTAGCATCTTGTGCTCTCCCTTCTGAGATCTCATAGAGAATAACATGCATTACGTACCAAACTAAATGGTACCTTTCCTTGTGCCCAGCCTCTGGCACGCAAACAAAGCGCAACTATCATGCAAAAGGGAGTATCAGCACAGCTCACAGAATATGATGGCTACAAGCAGTGAGTTATTTCCATCAGCGCCCAAACTGACAGGATGCTTATTGGCTGACAAACTGAACAAAAGTTTGATAGGCTCACAGCGCCAGTGGAGCACGCTAGGTGAGGCTGCTGCTGTTGTTCCAGTACGTGTTGGGAAAAACATGGCACACACAGGAATGCATCTGTATTAACTACCATCTAGCCAGGATAGGGAATATAATTTGCAACTGTTTTAGTACAGTATCTATTTTTAATTTCTTGGACTTGCTCAGTTTCCCTTCAGGTACCTTTACCAAAGCAGCTTAAAACGAAGGATGAAAATTTAACCTCCTTGCTTCAGAGATGCACTAACACAGAGGAAAATTTTAATGTGAGTCAACATGTCATGTTACAATGTTCACACTGTTTTCCAAAAGGCACTGACCACACCTCAGTCTTGGAACATGGATTGTATGCCATCACATATCCACAATATAGTTCCAGATGATGTGCAGCAATACACAAAGTCTGAATGAATAGCACACATGTTACACAGTGGATACGGTACTTCAGGATATATAGGCAAGTTGCTTAAGCACTTTATAGTTAAGACTCTCTTTCCAGTCACCTACAAGTTACAAATGAGCTGTTGAGGCAGAAATCAACAGCCCACTGTGTGAACCATGTTGAGCCCACACTAATCACCATTAGGATTAAGACATTTGACCCAAAGGCTATATGCTACAAACTGAATAGATTAACTGATCTTTACAACTACTGGATAGTAGTTCTCAGATATGGGGAAGCTTGTCAAGTCATGGTGCTATAGAGTCATTCTAAAAAAGCAGTCACACGTGTGGTCCAAAAAGTAAAAGCACTTTACCTTAGAGTATCTTATCCCTCACAAATTATTAAGCATTCTCTGAGAAAATCAAGGGCAGAACATGTTATTGTCCAAGATGCTCCCAGTCAGCAGATTGCAAGCAGGTACAGATAGCACCTGCAGATGAGGTTTTGTTTTTCCAAGGTATTTTGAGAACTTCCCTTTCACTTTATACCATGGTCACTTTTCCCCAAAACAAAGGCCTTGTACTTACTGCTACTGGAGCCAAAAATCACTCATGACCAAGGCAGTGATTCAGAAGTGAGGTCCTTGCTGCAAAAGTGTACTATTTGCAGAAGGCAGAATTTTATAGCTACTTCAAGGGGTAATGGACTTCCTAAATCAAAATTAAACTCCTAAATTCATACTTTGAATAGCTGTAAAGTTTTCTAGCGGAATGAGTGTCAGCACACCCCTGGGGAAACACCTTTCATGAAGCAAAGCACAGAAGTTCACAGATGAAGTAGAGGCAACCCTTCCATTATCTATATTTTAGTAAAAAGTTGTTGTCCCTTTAACAGACCAGCCAGAAAGAACCAGACTCCCACGAAGCTGATTCTGAATGAGGAACATATAAGTGAGAAGGCTGCAAGGATCATATTAATCTCAGGGAAATGTAGATTTCCACAGTCATGATGGACTGGAAGGACAGATAGTTTTGTCGCATCATGAGCTTCTCTGAAGTACAGAGCCATTCCTTCTCCTTCCTTTAATCCACCAAAAAGCAAGATTTTTCTTTGAGAATCAATCCTTAATGTCTGAGCAAAAGATACAGGACCTCTCTTACCTTCTTTTGTTTTCCTAAAGTACAGCAAAATGAAGGGATTAAGAAGTAGATGAGGAATTGCTGCACCTCAGGGTCTGGTTCTCAGTTCTACAACCCATTCTTAGATGCAGGTAGCAGAAGCCTCCTGCAGAGATACATAAGGAGCTGTATGCTGCCAGCAGCATTTTATCTTTCAACAATTCGATAAATGAGAGGAAAACAAGAATAAATTCCAGCAGGATCTGGAAATTGATTTTTTTTCCTGACTACAGTCATGTAGTCTGTAGGGTGGACAGTTCTTGCTACCTGCATTTAAAGCCAACATTATTTGATCAAAAAGAGTTTGATAAGAAAGGAAACCTTTCTGGATAAAGTATTTTTCCCCCCTCAGTTTGATATAAATAGCAACATCAAAGTACTTGCTAATTATATTACCTAGAGACAATGCCATACACTGAACATTTAGCAGCTTCTGCTGCATGATGATCTGGAAAATGAAACATTTCAATACAATAAAATCAGGAGAGGAATCACTTCCAAAACAGCTGTAATAGGACAGAAAAGGGAGAAGCTGCTAAGAGGGGTTGATTAGTATTAGCAACCTTAAAGCTGAGTAACTTGAAAGATCTTGAAAACTTCAGGCGCAGATGTTGAACTATATAACTTCTTAGGTCGTGTACAAGAAGAACTAAATCTAATAATCAGAATATATTTGCCCTGGGTTGGTGATGGTTTCACATCCACGGATACAAGTCTCGGGCGGTCTCAGAGTTTTGCTCTGTAGTTTTAATCAATGGCTGGGAAACAGTGCTCAGATGTCCTCTGCTCAGCGATTAAAGGATCAGCCGAGCAGGGCAGCAGCTTTCAAGCTCTAAAAATTTCTGAATTTGTGTTTGTACATGTTGAGCTTTTAGGACTGTCCAAGCAGGAGATCATTTGAATAGGATTTTCAAAGGCATTCAGAACGTACCTAGTCCGTTTCCATATCATAAAAGGAAATGAACAACACACATTTCCTGAAATGAAATCTTGATCCTCCAATAAGACCAATGAGAGAACAGACCTCTTCACTGATGTGTCGTTCATGGAAGGGTCAGGGCTTAGTGGGTAAAGCCTGAGGCCCAGAGAGTTCTTAGACAGTTTTATCATTATCTGTAGGTCCTAGAGATGAGAAACAGGAGTGTCAGAATTTCACCAGCAATCTCTGCAACTAAGTACTGCATAAATCCATTTCTTGAATGCTCAAACTTAAAAATAGTCTTAAATTAATGAGTGACTGGATTAGATACTGGATTATCAAGTATTTGAAATCCACTTTTGAAAGAAAGTTTCATCCTGTGTTTGAAATGCATCTTGAGTGAGCCACCTCCATTTTGTTGAAACCACAATTATGATGCCCACACTACTTGACATAGCCTAATTCTCTCTATGGCTCACATGCTTGTCAATACAGGAACTGCCAGAATACATTAAGCCTGTTCTACACTTATCAAGTGTCCTGAACCTGGCCACTGGCTGCTTCATATGTAGAGCATAAAACCAACATGATTGACAGCATAGAATAATCCATTTACAGGGGATGTTTCTCTGCAGCACTTTCAGCTAGCCTACCTCCCAAAGCTTCACGCCTCTACAGTTATGAGCCGTCATACAGATAGCAATTTTCTTGTTATTTATAAAACTACCTTGGCTTTACTGCCCACAGAGCCTAGCATGTTAGCAGTGCCCCTGCAAAAGCACATTACTCCCTTCCATAATACCCGCCCAGTTTCAGAGATCTCAATCTTCTGATCTGTTTTCCTCCTATACCTCCAAATTTTTGCCTGACAGGTAGACTCAAATTTTATTTTCTGTTTGAAATGTAAAGCTAATTAGGCAGTGGCAGCTCTAACCAATCAGCTGGCACCTTTTAAGCTACATATGCTAACTATGAAGCTCTCCTATTCTTAAAATCTGTCAACCCTTTAAACCATCTTAAGAGCTTGATGTTACCTGGAAATTCTTATAAATGTACTTTTTCATGCTAAATTAATGTAGAAGGTCTCTACCTTGGGCCCCAAATTTCTTCAGTGCTCATTATGTTATATCAGCTCTTGTTTCTGTCACTGTTGTTCAGCCATTCCCTGGAAAAATTCACTGCACTTCCTTCAGAACAATGTTTCTGCTGGAGGCAAACAGACAAATATCTGCAAGCAGTGAGCCCACTTCAGTACTAATGATGTCCTTACCAGATTAGGGTGATGACAGCTAGCAGGCAAAGCTGAGATGCTGGAGGAGAGGGCAGACACAGCCCCATGGATCGTGGGACCACCAGCACCTCAGACAGTGCCACCCTCCTTCCCCCGGCATACCAGGCCAGATCTTGTGGAAAGAAGGTTGAATATACAAGTTCACAAGGTGGGCCACACCCCACATCTGGAAGTGCCTCTCTGCCTTCAGAGGACATTTCACTTTGTTGGTGACATGGACAGTGGGATTGAGTACACCCTTAGCATGTTTGTGGACGACACCAAGCTGTGTGGTGCAGTCAACATGCTGGAAGGAAGGGATACTATCCAGCAGGACCTTGACAGGCTTAAGAGGTGGGCCCATGCCAACCTCATGAAGTTCAACAAAGCCAAGTGCAAGGTCCTGCATCAGGGCTGGGGCAATTCCAAGCACAAACACAGGCTGAGCAGAGAATGGATTGAGAGCAGCTCTGAGGAGAAAGACTTGGCATGCTGGCTGATGAAATGCCAAACATGAGCCAACAATGTGCGAATGCAGCCCAGAAACCTAATGGCATCCTGGGCTGCATCAAAAGAAATGTGGCCAGCAGGTCAATGGAGGCAATTCTGCCCCTCTACTCTGCTGGAGTACTGCATCCAGCTCTGGATGCCCCAGCACAAGAAGGACATGGACCTGTTGGAGTGGGTCTAAAGGAGAGCTACAAAGATGATCAGAGGGCTGGAACACCTCTCCTGTGAGGGGAGGCTGAGAGAGTTGTGGTCATTTAGCCTGGAGAACATAAGGCTCTGAGGAGACCTTATTACGGTCTTCCAGTATCTGAAGCGGGCCTACAAGAAAGCTGGGGAGGGACTTTTTACAAGAGCTTTTTGTTACAGGACAAAGGGTAATGGATTCAAACTAGAAGAAAGTAGGTTTAGATTATAGGTAAGGAAGAAGTTCCTCACTGTGAGGGTGGCGAGACACTGGAACGGGTTTCCCAATTAAGCTGTGGAATTTCCACCACTGGATGTGATCACAGCCAGGGTTGGATAGGTTCTTGCACAACCTGGTCCAGTGGAAGGTGTCCCTGTCCCTGGCAGGCGGGCTGGAACTAGATGGTCTTTACAGTCCCTTTCAAACCAAACCTTTCTATGATTCTATGACACATGAAGACATCTCATCACCGCACTGTACAGAGCAATATGAGTTGTCAGCATCACATCAAATGAAGGCAGTGATGTGGAGCACAGAGAGAAGAAACAAACCCCTTTTACCCTGTCCTTTAACTCCATATGTAGCAGAGTATAAGACTGATGATCGAAGTTCGACACTTCAGACTAGGAATACAGTACTAAGCAATGGTGTGGGTACACAGCTATGACAACAGCTTGCCTAGGTATCTAGTGGGTTCTCAAGCACATGAGCTTCTTCCAGAAAATGCACATCTTCAGAACTAACTTCTGATCAAATTAGAAATAATGGTTATCACTGTTGTTATGTTATTTTACACAATTCCAGCATAACTGGTTCCCATCATCTCAAACCACAAACATCCATGAAATTGGAAGGCTTAAAACTAACACAAAACAATGTCAAGGTGTGTATTACTCCAGACTAAGCCTTGCTGGCAGTAGTCACCTACTTGCGAAGCTTGCAGAGTTGCTGCATCTCCATTCTGCCTGCTTGTGCAAGGACCTTGTGGGATCCCAGGCAGCCACTCAGACATGGTCCCAGCTAGCCACAGCCCTGACTCTCTTCCTAGCCCCAGCAGCAGAAGGTCTGCATTTCCAGCTCTTCTGGGCCAGCAGTGTGCACATGCATGCACACACTTTCCCCAGAAATAGGAAAGGAATAGTTTCTTTAAAAGAAATACATTAACTTCTGAAGAGACAAAAGCCACAGACAGATACTGTGTGGATACTTCTAGTGAAAATGTTTCAAACACCTAGAGCTGTGGCTTCAAGCTCTCCATCATTCCTGCATGACTAAAAAGATGCATCACTGAGCTTCTGTGCTAGATGGTTAATGCTGGATTCACAGCATAGGACTTAAAATTAGACTCAGTTTGAGGAAAGAAGGAAATTAATTTTGTAAGCTGACGTTATGCCAGCCATCCAAAGCTGTTAAGCACTGTGGATCTCCAAAGTAGTGTTTTTGGCACCAATGCAAATAAGTGTAAACTGAGTAAAGACTATATGAAAACAGCATGATGAAATTTAAATGCCAGTAAATAATGTTTTCACTGAACAGGAATTTAATTTAGGAGATACTGTTTTAAATTCATAACTACTGTAGCATTTTCAACCATACAAAGAAAATATATCATGGGCATTTTCCTTCATGGGCCAGGATATATTTGTATAAATACAAAAAAAAAAAATTGACGTTTTGCTATTATAGAGAACCTGCTACCACCATGTAATTGTTAAAATAATACACCAAGTAGCATATATCAAGTGCATGATAGTGAGGCATTCTATCTTTAGCAATGTAAATTGAGAATGAGCCACAAAACCCAAAAGTTATAGACATAATCTACATGACTGTAATAAACCCCTCCTACTGTACAGTTGCATATTCTTGATAGACCACACATTATGGAAGATTATTTTTAAAATCAGATAGAGATTTAGAACTTGCCACCTGCAAAGCAGTGTGCTCTCATAGCAGCTCTTGGAAGGATGGGCAAGTATCAGTTAAATGAAAGCAGTGTTTCTAAAAGGAAAAGAACATAAAAATATTTCTATTCAAGTAGTTCATATGTGGCTCAAAGAATAAAAATTATACTAGAAAAAAATATACTGAAACAAAAGCGGATGAGCTCTGAGACTTTGCATTGCCTGAAATAAGAAAGATGGTGTGCTGTCATCCACTCCTAACCCCACTGCCTCTCTCCCACTGGATTGGCATCGTGACTTAAAACATGCTTCCAGTCACCAGTTATCAACGCTTCCTCCAGATCCACTCCACAATGCTTTGGGTCATGTCTCTGCATGTTGAGAGGGGCTTTGCACACATGCGGACGGCAACAGGCCCATTCTCCAATCTATCTCCAAGTCACCATCGGTCACAGAGTTTCTCTAGAGGAGTGAGGACAGAAGAAGACAGGCTATTGTGGTTCCTGAATGCTTGGGGTCCTAGATGTAGCTGCTTAGAGCTGGAAATGTTGGGTCAAAGTGCTTGCAGCACATAACTACCCTTCAGATCAATTTGCTTTGATTTCAAATGAGACCTTCTGCACTAGAGACTTTCCCATTGCTAAAGCAAGGCACCGCTCCACGTTTTTCACCAGCAAAATCTTCAGTCCTTTTGTGGTCAGCTTTCACCATGTAGCCTACCCACCACAAGACTAGCAGTAAAGATGCCCTCTGCCATACTGGCAGGAGTAGTGGTCTGTCTATAACTCTTAAGAGAGCTTTGCAGCTTTTTAGAGTTTTGTGTGTCACAGTTCTTTCCCCCATCACATTAATAATGCACTCATTGCTGTTCTTTTCCTGTTTTATCTACATATGATAACTTCAAGCTGAAAGCTACTCCTGTAATCTCAACGTTTTATCCACACTCACTCTGTAATGTCTCATTTGCACTAATGTAGAAAGGTGGCTATGTGTTGCCTAGTGACCATAAGGATTCCCTTCCACCCTTTTATTCTGTAAGTGAGGCTTTTGCCATGGCAAATAAGTGAGTATTTTAATGCTATGGAATTAAGTTTTATTAGGCATCAGCTTCCTAATAACATTGGAGAGATCTATAAAATAGAACTCCACACATCTGCTTGCCAAATGGCTTTCTAAGCCTCCTAATGTTTCAATTTATGCAATGCAATCCTACTTTATATGGCATTTTACAGCTCTAGGAAAAACACTTTCCAGCCAAACACATTCCAATACATATATCTGGCTTACGGGAATACATATAGGACACAGTTCTGTGTCTACCCAAAGGATTTGCTCTCTTTTCTTACTCTAATGTCAAACAGTCATGGTCTGTATTTCACCTGTATCCTAACTGCCCTTCCACTAGACAGCTAATATGAATTGTAGGAATTACTGAGTGGAGTTCTTTCATTTGTGATCTGCAAAAGATCATAATCACTGTTTTAGCCTTAAAAATCTGTGTGTCAGTTGAAAACAGAGAGAAGGCACAGCACGATGCACAGAGTGGGATGTCGGCTGCAGTGCTGCCAACATCCAGCTCACAAATTTCAGGTCTCATTCCAAGAATGCACACAGCAGGCTTAAAAAAGCAAAGACTTTAAATATTTAAAAAAAAAAAAATAAATGATGGGATATTTGTTCTAGTTGCTTCCTGTTTTTTTCATGCTTCACTCATCACTTGTTTCTTTCATCAGTAGATAGAAAGAAGGCAAAAGGCTAGAAACATGCCATGACATATCTTTAAATAAAAGCTGCCAATCTCACATAAAATTCCAGTTTCTGGGGTCTTTGAGAAAAACAAAAGTACTGCAAAATTCAATCAATTCACCTGTGGGTGACATGGCAGTAAAATTCCTCTGCCATCCAGATACAATAAATTTTCTGTGGCATCACACGATACTGCACCCTCTCAAACCTTCTCAGAGGTAGATATCATCCTTCAGATGACCATCCACTCTGCCTCCCCTGAAACATTGTACTGACATCTCTGAAGCAACCAAGGACCAACATCCACAAGTTTCATCTGTAACAAGGACTGAAAAGAGACATATTAATTTTAATATAATTGGCTTCTAATTGAGTTGCGCGTATCTGAAATGTACAAAGTTAAGTAGAAATCATAAATATTGTTTAAATTCCAGAAAGCCTTGCTAAAGTTGGCAAGGGTAACAACCACAGTTCAGCTTTGGAAGAGCCAAGGGGAAGGATATCAAAGGTACAAGTGAACTAAGTGAGACATTTCAAAGAGGGGGATGGAGGGCTCTGTTGCACATTAGAGTACGGGCAAAAAGGAAGGACCTTCAGACAGCCTGGAGGACTACACACAGCCCAAGTATGTGGGAAAAGCCACCAACTGATGTGCCTTAGGCTGTGAGCAAAAAAGCTTTTATGCTGTTAGATTTCATTCTTGATAAGGGAATTTAGAACTTAATCCATTTCTTTATAAATGAGCAAGACTTTTCCAGCTAGAGAGAGGATCAGGGATGGAACCATTATGCTACATATCTACTTTCTGAGTTGGTTACAGCAGTAATAGCTGGCATGAAATTTTTCTATGGGTTGCATATTTATGGTTTCAAATTTTATTAAAAAATGATGGAAAATTCTCTTTGTAAAGCTTTGCTTGGGTTTTACTTATGAATACCAAGGGGTCACATTCATAAACTGAATTAGGGATTATGATTCTTTGTGGTTGTAAGCAGCTCCTTACATCACTGAGCATAAGGGGAGGAAAGAAAAGTGATGTTGATGTAACCTATTGAATATGTACCATCAGGTTTGCTTCTTATTTGCAGCCTGCTCCCATCTCTCTCCTCATTTTGCCCTCCAACCTGTCTAGGATCCTCAGATGGCTGCTTTGAGCAATACAGGCGCCTCCTTTAAGAAGGGACTGAAACCAGGTCCTGCAGCCTTATGCTGATCAAGGAACCCAACGTCGTTTCCTACCTGCTCCTTCTGGAGTAAAAGCTGGAATCTGAAATGTATCCAAGTCAGAAAGTCGATCAACACAGAGAGCTCGGCAGACATTTTATGTGCGAATATACAACAGAATAATCATCCACACTGTACCAGAGCTCCACGCATGCTGGGGATCATGCCTTTCTAATTCAGGGCCTGGAGACTACAGCCCAAGAGTCATTTGGTTGGGAAACAGAAGTAGGCTATTATTCTTGAGAAACACAAACAAGTTCAATTCAATCTGTGCTGCTGTCTTTACACCGTGTGCATTAACTTGGTAGATGCTGACTCACTGAAGGCAAACTGGCATTAGCTGTCTCACATCTGTGCAGCTGAAATGGCATCTGCAAAGTGCTCTGTACTAATGGGCTGTGGCCTACAGGAAAGCAGAGAGCAGATACTCTGAGGGCCCTTCTGGGTGTACTACATTGCTCCTTGTGGGAGCAAGAATCTTTCCAGACCTTTTTGCTCCTCCTGAAGCGCTCATAACATGATGGCCTCCTTTACTAGCAAAGAAATAGAAGTAAAGCTCGGAGCTTCTGGCTTTAGAGTTGTGTGTATCTCCATCCCACCCCCAAGTTCCCCCTTACAACCAACTTCTCCTGTCACGTATACTCTGCCCTGCACAGCCATGGTCTTGAGACCTCTCAGCCCACTGTGGACTGCCCCACATTGCTACCACGTCCGAGGGCTTTATGTATTTTGTAAAACATCATCACATTATGCTAGTTTAAAAGTCACTAGGTCAATCTCAAAAAGAAAGAAATATAGGAATTACCTGAAAACAGAGCAAAGTAATGAAAATTTTGTTTCTGGTTGTCATCCATCATTTTTTTTAAGCATCTAATTTGCATGATGGGTAACGAAGCTCTTATGTAGTTCTGGGACTTGGAAGTCAGTCCTTAAATAACCTACATAGAAGTCAGGGGAGGGAAGAAAGGGTCATAAAGATCTATTGAAAGAAACAGAACAGGCTACTGACAGAACAGAGAGTAGAGAAGATAGGAAAAAAAAAAAAGAGAAAAAAATAAGAGGTTCTTGAAGAAGTGGGGCCCCTGTTTTACTCCTGCCATATGTGGACAACTTGCAGTGCTACTGGACCAGTTTTCTTTGCCTGCCTTTTAAAAATAGGCAAGCCAGGTGCTGCAGGTGTGAAAAAATATAATATTGTTCTCCAAAGCCCAAGTGCCACTAGAGCAAGTCAAATCTTCTAGTTAGTAGGACAGTGTGTCTGTAAAAATACTGTACAAGTCTGGGCAGCATAATCTGGACCAGTATGATGGGAAAAAAATAGATAAGGGCATGCCATGAGAGTTGAGCTGGGATGGAAGCAAGGGAGCTAAAGCTTGGACTCTGTTTTAAAGCAAAGAATTTATTAAGAAGCTTCCAGAAGGCAGTACTAGATACCCATCCCATGCGTCATTTAAATATGAAGGGGGAAAAAACATCAGTTAACTATAGCATAAAGGATTTCTATACTCTTGTAAATGGGAAAGTCCTCTGATTTACAAGGTAGAACAGCAAAAAGCCTTGCTTTATTACACCTAGAAACATAGAATAGCTCAGGTTGGAAAAGATCTTCAAGGTCATCAAGTCTGAGCATTAACCTAACTCTAGCAAGACCACTGCTGAACCACGTCCTGAAGCACCACATCTACACGCCCTTTAAACTCATCTAGGCACAGTGATTCAACCACTTCCCTGGGCAGCCTGTTCCAGTGCCTGATAACCCTTTCAGTGAAAAAATTCTTTTTAATGTCCAAACGAAACCTCTTCTAGTGCAACTTGAGGCCTTTTCCTCTTGTCCTATCACTTGTTCTTGTGATAAGAGACAAGCACCCACCTCCCTACAATCTCCTTTAAGATAGTTGTAGAGAGCAATAAGGTCTTCCCTCTGCCTCCTTTTCTACAAGCTAAACAGCCCCAGTTCCCTCAGCTACTCCTCGTAAGAGTTGTTCTCTAGGCCCTTCACCAGCTTCATTACCCTTCTCTGGAGATGCTTCAGCACCACCTCAATGTCTTTCTTGTATGGAGGTGCCCAAAACTGAACACAGTACTTGAGGTGTGGCCTCTCCAGCGCTGAGTACAGGGGGACAATCACTTCCCTAGTCCTGCTGGCCACACTATTTCTGATACGAGCAGGGATGTTCTTGACTGTCTTGGCCACATGAGCACACTGCTGGCTCATATCCAGCTGGCTAGTAACCCCAGGTACCCCAATCAGTACACCCAGGTCATAATGTTGCATGGGGTTGTTGTGACCCAAGTGCTGGACCCAACACTTGGCCTTGTTGAACCTCATACTGTTGGCCTCGGCCCGTAGATCCAGCCTGTCCAGGTCGCTCTGCCTTTCTACCCTCAAGTAGATAAACACTTCTGCCTAACTTGGTGTCATTTGCAAACTTACTGAGGATAAAGATACTGATAAAGATATTAACAGAAGTGGCTCTAGTACTGAGCCCTGGGGAACATCACTTGTGAACAGCTGCCAGCTAGATTTAACTCTATTCACCACCACTCTTTGGGCCTGGACATCCAGCCAGTGTTTTACTTAGCTGAGAGTGCACCCATCCAAGCCATGAATAGCCAAGTTTTTTCATGAGAATGCTGTGGGAAACAGTGTTGAAGGCTTTACTGAAGTTCAGGTAGACAACATTGCACAACCTGTCCCTCATCCACTAGGTGGATCATCTTGTCATAGAAGGAGATAGGGTTAGTGAAGCAGGACCCATGCTGACTGGGACTGATCACCTACTTGTCCCACATGTGGTATGTGATTTGCTCCATAACCTTCCCTGGCACTGAGGTCAGACTGACAGGCCTGTAGTTCCTTGGATCCTCCTTCCGGCCCTTCTTGTTGGTGGGTGTCACACTTGCTAACCTCCAGTCCACTAGAACCTCCCTGTAGCCATGACTGCTGATAAATGATGGAAAGTGGCTTGGTCAGCACATCTGCCAACTTCTTCAGTCCTCTTGGGTGTAACCCATCCAGTCCCATAGACTCGTGTATGTCTAAGTGACGTAGCAGGTCACTATTACCTCTTTGGTTATGGAGGTCTCATTCTGCTCCTCATTCCTGTCTTCCAGCTCAGGGAGCTGGGTACCTAGGGAACAACTAGTCCTACTACTAAAGATGGAGGCAAAAAAAAGCATTCAGTACCTCATCCTTTGCCACTACGTTTCCCCCTACATCCAATAAAGGATGAAGATTCTCCCTAGTCCTCCTTTTGTTGCTAATGTATTTATAGAAATTTTTTTAATCATCTTTAAAAGCAATAGCCAGATTGAGTTCTAGTTGGGCTTTGACCCTTCTAATTTTCTCCCTGCATAGCTTCACTGCATCTTTGTAGTCCTCATGAGTGGCCTGCCCCCTCTTCCAAAGGCCATAAACTCTCCTTTTGTTTCTGAGTTCCAGCCAGAGCTGGCCTTCTTCCCTATCAGCTCATCTTTTAACACATGGAGATGGCCTGCTCCAGCACCCTTAAGACTTCCTTCTTGACCTGTGAGACCAAGAAAGGTTGTCTACTCTGTATTTTCAAGGCAGAAGCTACCCAGACACTGCAGATGAGTATGGATGTATCTCTTTCTGACACTTTTTTGATATCTTCAGTCTCCTATGATTTCAAGGAAAACAATTAATAAATCCATGTGTTTTCATGAATTTTTACTGGGATTTTCACAAAAGAATTCTGACAGCTTTTCAGTTATTCTAACTTGGGAACGACGGGAAAAATGTTTTTTCAAAGGTTACTAGATATCAACAGTGTTACAAATTCTCTTGTAACTGCACTGCCCATGTTTCTCATTTATGGTATCGCTATGACTTTGATCTTCAGCATCTCTCTTTCCCACCTGACCTGAACCTTCTGACAACAGTCTGTTTGAAATTGTAGATGAACATTATAACATGGTAAGCTTCTTAAAGAAAAAACAACGTACCAAGATTAAAATTTTGTATGCTTACTTAAGTATATTCAAATATGCTCTAATACCCATCACAGTATGAGTAGTCAGCTGTATGACAAGCACAATCAGCATGTTTTCCAAACACATTTCTTAACATAAAGGGAAGAAACTCCCTGAAGATCTTGATCATTAGATAATGATGCTAAAAGCCTCCTTATATACCAATGGGGCTGGGAACCTAATAGGAAACAACCCAGAAATCTGTAGTATCACAGTTCTGAGAGCAGTTTGAGAGAAGCAAGGTCCTCTTGAGCCTTGAGGACCTTTCCATTTTATCTACGTTCGGAGCTTGACCTGTGTACTTCTACACTAACATTCCTGTCACAGACATTCTTTGGGCAGACCTCACAAATATCCCAAAAAGGCTTAGATGGACAAAAATATCTTTAGTAGGCAAATATAAAAAATACCTGTGGTCTTATTACCGTATCTATACAAGGGTCTCCTTCTCACATGGAGATGACGACAAAAGGCGACACTGACACATGAATTTGACAAATACAGCTGGGCAAGCAAACGCTATAGACAGACCTGGCCAAAAACATCTAGTTCCTGTGTGCTCTTGCACCTGCCTTTGGAAGTCAACTTTCAGTCCTAACAGTTAAAGCCACTTTGAAAAGCACTAAAGAAGTTACCAGTGTGGAGAGGAGAAAAAAAGAAAGAAAAAAGCTACACTGAGGTAAATTCAATAAAATCTGCTTTGTGGTTCTACAAGCCAACAGCACAAAAGCGCATGTGTGGGACAGCCAGGGCAACACCAAAAGCTTTCCGATTGTTTTTACAATCTGACCAACAACAGTTTGGGTTACATTTGCAAATTGACATGAAACGCTGTTGCTCAGCATCCTAAATACTCAGGTCAAACTGAAATCAAGGTGACCAGGAACTATGACTACCTGAAAAAAGGATACAGTCAGCATTTGTTTCTAAACAGCAAATGCCTTTCTAGAGTGCCCTTCTCATTTAAGCATATGTTTTGTGATTAAGGAGTGCAAATAAAGGAAAAGACCATCCCCAGCAAAACTACTTCTCATTCTAGATTAACCGTTAGTGCATCATAACCCAGGAGTGAAATAACAGCAAATATTTTAAGACTTTAATGTATACTTCATTTGCTTGAAGGCTGCCAAACATACACCAAATTTTACACAGATTTTTCTCTTTAGGAGAACACCTTCATGCCTTTTAATCAGGAGTATTTGATATTTGTTTGACTTTTGGGGGTTTTTTAAGTGAATGGGTTTTTTCTTTTGGCTTTTTAGTTTCTGTAATATGATAGACATAATGCAAACACGATGGCATAGGAATAATTTCATACATTTGTTATTCTGCCAAAAAACTCTCCCACATAGTTTTGATCCAATACAGCCAACAAACACACTTACGCACACGCTGAAGAAATCACAGACTGTTCAGCTCACACCTTTATCTAGGGTCAAATACTTGTGGGGAGGGAGAAGAGAGAAGCTGCTGACCTTTCATTTATCTACCTGAACACGGCATCCAAATCTCCTAGAGCTCTCAGCTTCAAAGGAAATATATGATTCCTTCTGCTAAGCAGCCCAAATACTCTCCCATCCCTTCCTGAACATGGACAATCATGCCATGCAGAGGTACTTACTATGAGATCTGACGGTCTTTAAAAGGAAGTATTTTCTGTCATACAGATCATCTCCTGGAGTCAGAAGTCTTAATTTGACTGCATGGCTTGAGGTGTGTGATTTGCAGTGTTTCTCAGTGCTAAGAATCTTTGCAATTAGAGAATTAGGAAAGAACGGTTTTACTCTAAAACTACCAAATTCCAAAAGACTGAAAACGTGCAGAACTATTAAAGTGTAGGGCGATTAGAACACAGGGGAGGAAAAACTTACTAGAAAGGAGCCTAAATTTCAGTGCTCTCTAAGCAGTTTAAGAGGGAGGGGGGAAAAAAAAAAAAAAGAAGAAGAAGAAAAAAAGCCTTTAATTATTTAACAGCAAGCAATTACCTTGCCCAACAGAAATTGAAACTGTAAAGAGACAAGGCTCAGAAAACATAAGGGCGGTCCCAGGGTTGGTTAGGTTTTGTTTTTTTTTTTAACACAGTTAAACTGGGTGCCTTGAAATCTGCTCAGGGATTTACAAGGAAAGAGTAAGGTATTCTTATATGAAAGTTACTGTAACAAACCCTGGAAAAAACACCCTGAGTTCATTCAGAGCCTTTTAAATCAAAGTTTATGGCTGGATTGTCAAAGCTAAATGCATAAAAATAAGAATCACCCCAATGTTTACATTATACCACAGAAAATTAATTGTTATACTGCAGTATTGTTTTAGACATGTATAGTGTAGAATGAAAACTGCAGGTAACTTAATTGTGTATTTACCCTAAAAGCCACTTAGCAAGTTGCATTTGTTTTGAAGAAAGCAAACAGCTCCTATTTTGGAAACAGTATTGTCTTGAAGGAGTAGAGGGTTGGTTTATTTATTTATATTTTCCCCCCTGTAGAAGAGGCATCTGGTCTTGACAAGAAAGTACAACTGCAGTAAGACACAGCCTTCTTCCAGAGACTCATTAGCAAGTAGTGTAACTTCAGTGAGGAATGCTGGTATTTTACTGTCCCCTTCAAAAAAAAAATTTCGTCAAAGCTTCTTTCCACACAGAATTCTGGAGAATAGCACAGTGACCAAACAATTTTATTTTGACAAAGCAGTGAGTCTGATTTTCATTTGAGAGTCCAAAAATAAATCTAGAAACACTTTTTAAGGAGTGAAGGAAAACAATAATATAAAAGGGGGCAAGGGCTCAAAATATTCCTTTTGAAAGCACCAGAGATTTTGAAAGCTCAGAGAAGCTCTCTGAACTGTACAAAATAGACCCATTCCCATTTATGTCCTAGAAAATATTTTGTAAAACTGACATCATCAAAATCTCTTTCATCTAATGATATTGCTGTCTAGGAAGACAACTTCCCTCCTACCCTGAGCTTATACACTGGGGTTGGTAGGATGTTTACCAAGGCAACGACTATAAAGCGGAATTGAGAAAGACATGACTTGTTTAAGAGACTGGCTAAAGTGAAAATCAAGTCCCTGTCGGTATTGTATGGAGAGGAAAAAAAAAAAGAGTGACCAATGTCTGGGACTGTCCAGAAACAGACAGGCATAAATTAACCTTCCAATTTACCTGACGACAAGGTATTAGTTGTATTTCTTCACAGGATCTACACATTCCACAGTCCTTTTCCACCAGAAAAAATGGATAACATTTTCTTCCTAAAAAGGTGCATGCAGGTCTGTGGATGGATGGATGGAACATGTTGCTATGCAAGGATTAATTACTTATTCTCCACTGATATTAAAGATGTCAAGTTCAACACCACAATTCAGCCATCATCCTCTCCTTACTAAAGGCAAAAACTCTGGCAATCCAGCACCAAACCCCGTGTCAACACTTCTCAGTGCCTTACGCTGCCACCGTTCAGACCATTGGTTACTGCTTTTTACTGCGTATTCTGAGCACATGCACCTGTGCTGCCCTCACTATCAGAAACTGATGCGAGATTTTCTGCAGTTAAAAGCAGTGGGGAAGGCATCCTTCTCAGACAGTAAGGATCTGATTCTCCTTTATGATCACCCACCACAAGAAAGCAGCCTGAAAAAGATGCAAAACTACAGCAAGTCTTATTTTTTTTCTAAATAATTACTCTAAGCTATATCCCATTCTCTTGACACTTGGCAATACGTTGAGAAACAATCAAACAGCAGCTGCCAGCAGCTCAAGGAACTGGTGGGATGTTGGAGGGCATGGACAAGTTTTTTTTAGTAGACTGTTTTTTTCCCTTATGCCTTTCCCAAAAGCTGGGAGCTAATTCCGGGATCAAGACACAAAAGATAAAAAGTTCTTTATTACTGGATTTTTCAGGTTTTGATTCTGTCTTATTGCACTGCGTTTAGCAGCACAGCATAGAGTGGGGCAGAGTCACTATTAGACAAGACTCTTCAGATACAAGGTGCTTACAACCGTGCAGCTGCAGTCTCCAACTCTTCCCTTTCTGTCTGTCCACACAAGCCATTATTGCTTCTAGCAAGCGAGTGTCTCTAGACTTGTGTAATAACTCGCTGACACCTCATACCCATGCCAGAACCCAGAAAAGTCTCTCCCAAGTAAAAGTGGATGTAAAGTCTTTGCTAGGCTACTACATCCTTAAATCCTGCTGTTCCCCTGTCTCTCAAGCCAAGTCCACTCAGCTCTGAAGTCCTTTGTGCTTACAACATCACACAGATTAACTCATTCTAACTCATTTAAAATTTTTTATTCTGTTTATCTTTACCTTCTCTTCTTAGAAATGCTCTCTTGTCCAGCCTGCTCCACTGTGAATCCTTCTGACTCAAAAGATAAATATTTTAATATGTATCTTAAATTATTTTTATTTATATATATATATTTATATTCTCTGACCTACAGCACCACAGCCCATATCCATAGCTGTAGACTTTCCAATAGGTAGAGCTGGGCTTGTTAAAGCAGTGTAAGCCTCAGATCAGGGATTCTCGATCTCTTTGTAGTCAAATCTTGCTTGAGGTGACTGGAAATTATCTGTGTCCCACTAGATTAAGCTCTTCATCCTCTGCTGAAATAACACAAGGCTGCAGACAGCTCCTAACCTTCCACTCCATCCAGAGCAGCTCCTCCTCCCTCACCTTTCTGACTCTTTCCAGCACCCACATCCAGCCTGGGCTAAGATATCCAGCTGATGCCCAGAGCTCTGCACAGGTTCTGCTCTCCACTCTTCCACCCAAAGGAATGCTTCCCTTCTTGGGAGCTATTTGTCATCACATTGTTGCACAGTATGAATGCAAACCTTCTGCCAGAGCAGCATCACCCCTGTATCTCTTCTTGATATCTCTAGGCATTTCACTTGCCACTACGCTAAGGATCACATGAGAGCCAACACGTAGAGATACAGAAGTTGCTGGACATTGAACAACTGTGTGGGTTTGTAGTGGGCAGGGGTGCAAAGATATGTCCTTTTTTAAAAGCTCTTAGTGAAAATCAGGCCTACCAAAGCACTATGCAATGTTACACCATTGACAGCGAGCACTGCTGAGTTCTGGGTGTTTCAGATATTCCCATAAGCTATTCAGCTAGTTTACTAAAAAACAAATCACTGATGAGCAATACCATACATTTATCGACAAGGATGCAGAAGTGTTTGCTCCAAGTTGATTTTCCCTGTTTCACCTGCAGCTCCTTACCTTACTCCCTATCCTCATTCAACATTTTATCTTCATTAAATTTTTGTTACTTCAAGGTGATTTCTCTTTTAGAGCAACACTTTTCACAGCTGTCACTGCAGACAGATCAAATTACAGTTTTAAAATTTATGTCTTTAACTGATGATCTCAGATTTTAACAGTACTTCACTTGAAATCCTACCCCAAAGTTCATATATTCTACTATGCACCACAGAAACCCCAGATTTGGTCAGTCATCCTGAACAGGACTAGCCTCACAAAATGGTAGGCAGCACTTGAACTTCACAGATGCACTAGGAAAGCAGTCTTGCTAATTTTAAAGTTTTGATCTGTAAGGTGTAGTACAAGATGACACACCTTGATGCACTCCTCAAATGTTAGAAAGTTTAAACAGTTCTTAAATATGAAGACATATCTTCTCCAATAGCATGGAGCTCTTTATAATGCTTTAACTAGTGGCAGAAACAGTGATCTCACTCATGAGTGCAAATCACTGTTTGCACAAACTATGTAAATAGTTTTTGAAGAAATTTTAGCAGGGGTTTTCAAAGGACCCTGCAGGAGTTTTGTTGCAATAGACCAGCTCTCTCAAACAGCAACATTAACTTTCAACTTCATCACAGCTAGAGTCAGTAGGAAACCAGGCATTATTCTTACTATCAGAATTTCAACAGGAAAAACACCCTTTTGTCTTAGTCCTATAAACAAACAATGATTTTCCATGGGAGAAAAAAATACAAGCAAGATAATGCAGAAAAAAGGGAAACTCCACCCATTGGGCAAGAACAACTCCGCAAGATTTGCTGTTTGGAATACAGTGGCTGGCTTCACTTCCTAAAAATTTGCTTTTGTCCTTTCTTCTCTTTGAAATATTTGTAAGTATTTGCAGACCCTCACTGATAACCTCACTGAAAATCCTCTGGAGAATTCTTTTTGTCTCGGTACTAACAGCATCTGAGAATGGGAAGACAAGTAACGGGTGGGCTACTACTTACCATACCATCCAAAGATCTCTCTCACTTACACCCATCTGTCCTTCTGCAGCCCAATCTCGTACTCAGGGTGGATTCTCTGCAACACTTTTGCTTTGACTTTCATAACACGTAGCACAAAGACCACTCATTTGGACTAAGCCAGCACCTTAGTGCAGCATTGCATGAAATAGACTTCCTGCTAAGAGTCAGCATTTAAGGTTTAAATGTCACTATCTAATTGTTTACTTGCATTTCATTTTTCTTCTTTTCAGGCTTGTTTTTGAGGAATTCAGGACTTCTAGATTAAAGGAAGTGGGCAGCACCTTATCATTTCAACACAATCCTTTGTACTGCAGCTCTTTTGTCATTACCCTGTCAGGGTACCCTTGTTCTTTCTCATCACTTTCTCTTATAGAGAAAAGAATGAAAAAGTGCATTACTTCATTTCTCAAAACTCACTCTTCTAACGTGAATTCACAAATAGGTGACAAGCAGGCTGACTGACAGTTTTGTGCCCAAACACTTTGTGTTATACGTACAGCACAGGGAGTTGATTGTGGTGCCCCTAACTAGATCTTGCTATCATATGTCAAGTTGGCATCAATACCTAAAATAATCATCAAAAAATAACCCCTTCTTAGAAGGAACAAGATCTTATTGGTTTTGTAGGGAGAAAGAACCGATCTGTTCTTACAGCAGCATTGCTATGCACATAAGTTATTGTTCCTTGTTGACAGTTTGGCACCTAAAGCAAAAAGTTGTTGCTCAAGCAATTCACAGTAAGTCTCCTATTTCGATACCACTTTACAGGGTCTCTTCTTATTTATTGGATTGCCACCACAAAGTTTATTACCTAAATCAATTTTTATTAATGCTCAAGAAAACAACACAAAATCAAATAGAAATACCTCGGGGGGAAAAAACCCAAACTGCTAACGTGAAAAATAATTTAGAATTATTAGCTAAAACACCTTAATAGGCAAACCCCAAAATTAGATATACATACATTTGATACAGTTCATCTATCTACTGACGTAAATAAGTTATCTTTAGTGTGCGCAAATTTAAAACAAAATAAAATATTGCTTGTTATGGGGCAAAAGTTTACTTTCTTGTGAACGAAAAATATAGAACAAAGACCTTGTGCTATATCCAGCATCCAGGCTTCCATCCCATCATTTTTTAAGGTTCTACCTTTTTATGTGAGTATGAAAACAATTATTGTTGCACTGTGGCCTTGCACACTGCAAATTCAGCACATCTAACTGCTGATGGGGTGTGGGAGAGAAAGCAATAGCAGCTTGCTCTTCTGGCCAAAGCACTTTTTTGCTTCAGCTTCTCCTAACTGCAATGCCTTATGGAGCCACAGAGTTTATGGAAGAACTACTGATTCAGATTGACAGATTTTGCCAACCCTTCCCATGCAGACTACGGGTGCCGTTTACTCCAGCTTCCAAGACCACTCCCTTCTCAGTGGCTCCTGCACCCCAGCAGCAGGACAGCGGAACACCCCCTTCTTAGCTGCCCCAAACTCTGCATCCTATTCTTCTCATGCAATTGCTATTTACTTCTGACATTTGAATATCCGAAAGGAGAGGGCTGCTATAAACACGGTCTACTTCTAGTGAGATTCAGTAGGATTTGTAGGCCTGACAAACCCACCTAGACTTGAAGGCTTCCTCCAAAATCCTCTGTATTTAAGAATCCAATCCCGTTTGAAAGATGGTTGCCAGAAGGTAAAGGATGGCTGCACTTCACGTTCTTCAGTTTTTTAATGCATGGTTGCACATTTTGTTTCCTAAACAGAACAAAGCTTGTTTGTTCAAAGAAAAAGAGCATGCAAATATTGTGGTTGTACAAGTCAAGGCATGTGTCAAACATTCAGAAAGAGCAGCACAATATAAAGCAAGTGCTATGACAAGCTTCCAGACTTGCCATACAAGCATCACTAATGATTTATTTATAAATATAGTTCATATCACTTAGGCTGTTTTCCAGCCAGCGGTTCACCTGTTGGTCTACCATATGCATTAAATCAAATACTTTCTCTTCCTATCATCTCTGTTACAGTGGCTGTTTTCACACTCTGAAGGTCCAGTTCTGTGGACAGAGGAGAAAGAAAAGCACCACAGACAAAAAGGAGTACATTGCAGGAGGTACAGCCAACAGGAGCAGAAGGTGCTCTGAGAAATAGAGGCACAAAATATTCTGAAAGTACATCTCTATATGGGCTCTGCAGCCCAAAAGAGATTAACAAACCAACGGTACAATTCATAAATGCTGAAATCAGGGGGAAGGCTGATATCATGGTGGGAGTCTGGTACAGACCACCCAAGCAGGATGAAGAGACCGATGAAGTACTCTATAAGCAGTTGGGAGAGGCTTCGCAATCACTAACCCTTGTTCTCGTGGGGGACTTCAACTTTCCAGATGTCTGCTGGAAATACAATGCAGCAGAGAGGGAGCAGACCCAAAAGTTCCTGGACTATGTGGAAGACAACTTCCTGATGCAGCTGGTGAGGGAGCCAGCTAGGGAAGGTGTCCTCTGGACCTGCTCCTTGTGAACAGAGAAGGACTTGTGAGTGATGTGAAGGCTGGAGATCATCTTGGGCAAAGTGATCACAAAATGATAGAGTTTTCAGTTCTTGGGGAAGTAAGGAGAGGGTTCAGCAGAACTGCCACCTTGGACTTCTGGAGGACAGACTTTGGCCTGTTCAGGAGTCTGATTGACAGAGTCCCTTGGGAGGCAGAGCTGAAGGGTGAAGAAGTGCAGGAAGCCTGGACGTATTTTAAGAAGGAAGTCTTAAAGGGACAGGAGCAGGCTGTCCCCATGTATCAAAAGACAAGCCGGCAGGGAAGAAGTCCAGCCTGGCTGAATAGAGAGTTCTGGCTGGAACTCAGGAAAAAAAGAAGAGTTTATGGCCCTTGGAAGAGAGGGAAGTCCACTAAGGCAAAGGGATCCCACCTCATACCTTTGGGGTAGATGAAGATTATGGGCCTGCTGCAAAGGCTGAAAACTGAAGCCATGAGTATGAGACTCTTGCCTTAGAAATCAAGACTTTCACACTGCTCAGTTTCAGTAGCCCCACAAAAGGCAATTTGGGAAGATAGAGGACAAAGCCCACCCAGCAGACAGCACAGCAGCCCCCACAAAAGCACCTACTTGTTTGCCTGTCTAATGAGGAGTGGCAGCATCCTGCTATCAGAGAACTGCTGTCACAATGATAAGACAAGCAAACAGAGACAGAGGTGTTTTCCAGAAAGTAATCAGTTTTTAAAATAACACGACACTTTCTACTTCAGTTTATTTCTACATTTACAAGCTGACGAGGCTATAAATTTGAAGAGAAGTGTCTTCTACCCTACTTTGATAAATAGATAGCAGACAGTATGACAGCCTTTTTAAATTAAGGACCTTGCTTTCATCAGGAGAGATTTTGCAGAAATATCCCCCCCAGCAAACTTAACTTGAACTTTCCCAATCATAACCAGAAAGCCATGAAGTCATCCTTCAGGAAGTATTTGTTCTGTCCCAGATATATTTTTTTTCTGCAGTAATTCCTGGCATAGATTAATTCCCTTGCTGGTGATGATTAAATTTCAGCTATTACTTGTAGGTTTTCGGCCACAGTCCTTAGTGGCCCTCCTTAGAGCAGTAGTGTTTGTTGTAGATCCATTAGGCAATGAGTCAATACTACTTCTGTCTGCTGAGATATCTCCTTAGATACACACTTTGAGACAATAAAGTGTTATGGAAATACAGTTTACAGCTTTTAACTGGCAGATGCTTCATAGCCTTGGAAATAACAACTCTTTTTTGCAGCATGAAAATGAGAAGCAGTACCGTATCCCAAGATTTTAAGAGCAAGATAGACGCATAAATCAACAAAATGTATTAGGTAACTCCAAGACTTTTAGCAAAACTCACACTACTGTTTTTCCAGATGCCAGACTATCAAGGGCCTGGGAGTGTAAGAGGGCAGACACAGCAGTTCACATGGGACGTGTTCCACCTCCTCCAAAAGCACCCATTCATGGTCCAACACTAGCAATGTAGCAACATAAGAGGAGCTGAAGAATGGGACACTTCAGTTGTAAGTGCTAGTTCACTTTTCAAAGGTCATCCCCACTTTTGCTTTGGATCCCAAAATGCTTTTTGGTGAGCATGAAAGATTCCTTTTGGCTGAAACCACCCCAAATGCACAGTATGCTCAATGCCAACTGGAGGTAACTAACAAGCAAGCCCCATCACTGCTAAGTCCTTCAGCATATGCTGAACAGGCATACTCCAGTAAGAGTGCCTGAACCTTCACATTTGCTGTAAACTTCCATTCCCCAGTTCTTTACAACTTGCTATTTTGTGTTTCACCAAGACACCTCTGGCTAACAACTACAAGTCCAAAGAAATAAGGGGTAACAAATATCAAGTTAATTACTAGAAACATGGGTATTTAAGCCTGAAGGGCACTAGCTTGACAATCAGTCCAGCTCCCTGCTCAGCTATAAGCTTTCTGGTTTGTGGCGTAAAAGCTAAGTTACTCAGGAGACCTGGGAATTGCTGTGATAAACACAGCAATGTTGGAGCTGTATGGGCAAAAAGAGCGGAAGCCAGCACATGATGGGGCAGAAGTACCTTTTTGGCAGAGTGGCAGTCTAACAGAGAGCACATGATGTCTGTGGAGGAGGGACTTGATCCTTCTTTGCCAAGCTGACTCCATCCACCAGCAAGTCCACTCCACTGTGTCCCAGTAACGCTGGCGTTATTTTCTCCTAGGACATTTTGTGAGAGAGGGGAAGTTATTCCCGCCATAAAATGTCTTGGTTGCCAGGCTATTCCTTATTTTGCTGGGAGACTTGAAATGCTTCAAAGTTTTGAACCTTTTAAGCAAAGCTGGGCCTCAGACTTTTCTCTCCCCAGATCCCAAACACACTGCATAGGCAGTGGCTATTAGATAGCTTTTGCACGTAAGCTTCTCCATCCCCTTTGATCTCTTCTCAGATCCTCAAAATACAGGCAGAGAAATGCCTAGGCAGGGACGTCAAGCTGAAGATGGCTGTTCATTTCCTTTGCCCAGGTGGGATGAGGATGTTTCTGAGAACACATAGGACTTCAGATGCAAAGGCAGTTTGGGCAGTATTCAGTAGGAGGCTTGTGGCCTGCACACTGATTTAACAACAAAGGGGCACTTAAACCATACTAACTGCTGAAATCCTTGAAGGAATCTTCTCTTAAGCCTCTTCATACTCTGGTTTGCTAGGTGTATTAAGGAGAATAGCACTTTCCCGCCTCACAGTGCACTTTGCAAGGACAAAGAAACCTATGCAGCTCAATTCTGTGTGCTACAATACCAAAGATTGATTTGAAGAGTCAATCACTCCAAACCTATTTTTCACTCAAAGCATCCACTCTCAAAAGAAAAAGAATGAGCTACATATATTTTACATCAGCTTGTGCATGAAGAAAGACAGGCCTAGTGGATGGAAACACTTCGCACTGAAGCATACAAATTGGCTCACTGTGGAAGTGAGTGGGATGAAAGTAATTCTCGGAGTTAAGGAATGACCCCAAGGCCAGACCAGGACAGGAAAGTCATCCAGTCTGCAAAAGTAGCAGCTGCATCTTCAAAAACAAGTGAAGGAGTTCCTTTTACCAGCAGAAGCTAAAATCTTTATCAATTATTGTAGAAATCCCAGCAGCCATATGCATACATGCAAAAAGGGTATAAACCCAGTCCTTCATACACAGGGGAAATTACATTTCCCCTTTAATGTGGAAGAAGTTAGTTTTGGATTAATCGGTGAGCTCTAATCAGCAGGCTCAGATATACCAGTAAACTCATGCACAAATTCCATGTCAACACATTAGGATTGTTATTGCATTTGCATGAACATTGTCACAGAGTTTTGATGGTTATAATTGAGACATGTTTTCTCTGATTATATTTTAACAAGATTTATGAATAAATACCACAGCAAGAAGTCTGCAACAGCTGGATGAAGCTTGCTCAGAATCATTATGACGGCACTTACTTTAACAGAGTCACTAGAAAATACTTTTATCTCTGGCTACATGACAAGCAGCAAGAATTCAATCCGTGTATCTGGTGGGTTGGCTGATTGCTATCCCTTTAATAGTCTGCATTGTTAACAACTGTGGAGCTTGAACTGTTTGAAAGTGTTTTTCCTCCATAAGGGAGCATCAAAGTTTCACATCAAAATCAAATTTAACCACTTGTTTTCCTTTCAGTGATGGTGCATGCTTCTAGGGAAGCTAACTCCCAGCACTCACTTTCCAAAACTGAACTGATGCTGTCAGCCAGAGATCAAGTGACATGGAAAAGTTGAAAAGATGTTACCAAAAGCAGTAGATACAGCCAGAAAAATTAAAAATAAGGGGACATTTAGTCAACTATGCAGTCTTCCCTTTCTCTTTAATAGCATAAGCCCATAGAGGGGAGGGAAAACAAAACAAAGCAACAACAAAAACCAAACCAACCCACACCAAAAGCCAAATGACAAAAAAAAAAACCCACCAACAAACCGAACCAAAAAAATAACCCAACAGAAGAAGTATAAAGACCAACCTGTACTTCTCCTTAGTTGCCAACAGATCAAAATACATTTGAACATCATTATATAACATGGATACATTATTCAGTTGCTCACAGAAAACATACCTTTCCTACAACATTGTTAATTCTACCATCAGCGTGTTAACTTGTCCTGTTTAGCTACAGTGTAAGATGGTAAAGCTCTTTGCAGTGAATGACCAGGAGCAAAGCAACAGTAGAAATGGTTATCAAACTTAAAAACACCTTATCATTTGTTGTTCAACATGAGTGTAATGCAGCCTACTATTTTTAGAATTTAAAAAAAAAAAAAATTAATCAAGTGAGTATACTCATTCTCTTCCTGTAACACTTTGAGGAATTTAATTTGTATTTGCAGCTCTCAAAATCCACTCTAAAGAATGAGGAACTGCTGCATGCTGATTCATGCGATGCAGTGATGCGCTCTCACAATAAGTTCCCAATGAACTCCCTGGGGAGGAACAACACAAAAAACCCCGCTTCATTAGGACTTTTTTTGCACACTAAACTCAGGAGCATTTTAATACAATGCTTTCAGATTAACTCCGTAGGATCACACAATCAGAACTAGAAACATTTCCGCAGTTATTGTTATCAGGAACACATTGACTCTTCCCAGCAAAATGAAGTACCAGTGTTTAAGCATTCAGACCAACAACTCAACTGTCTAGTGAAGTTCATTGCTAAAAGAGCCTATTGGGGGAGGCCAGGGGGGCGAGCAGACAAGGACACTTACTGTGTTCTTGTTTCCATCAATTGTATGGCTTTATATTATTATTATAACCAATATGCCAGCTGTATTTAGTGGCAATATTTTTATTAATTATTGTTCAGGGAACTCATTTAATTCTGAAAGAACAGATGTTGCTCCATTAAAGTAAACCACAGCATCTCTTTTGAGGGTATAAACAATGTTTACCTGAGACGGTGGTTTTGTAAGAACATTTATGCCTTCATTACTTCACTGGTACAAAAATAAGCCTTATACCAATGGCATTTAATGAAGGAATATTACAGTACAATAAAAGGTAGAGTTAATCTTCTGTGTCCATTTCTTCAGCAAAGCTGAAGACTAGGAAGTCCATCATGGAGATCACATGCCAATAATATGAATTTTTCAACATTTAATTAGGTACATGTACTTTTATTTTGCCAAGAAAGTGGCCTCTTAATTCAGATTACCACTGTTTAACTTTGTATCCATACGTACATATTTTGTATACATATTACATTTAGTTGTTCCTACTTCTGATCCTGATCATCTTTTAGGAAAAAGCACAACGTAAGGAATTGGTGTATAAATCACATATATAACTTGTAAATTCAAAACCAAAAGGTCAAATGTTCATTGGCAAAGGCTGCAGAACAAAAACACAGATTAGAGAGACACGCACTGGTACAAGCTGTTGCCATGTGCTTTATGTAGGGACCCAGGCAAAGCTGCTGTTAAATCCCTAAATTAAGCCAAAGCTATCCCAACTTTGGAAGGATCTGCATCATATCAGTGATACTCATTGATTCACACATTTCTGTGCTATCACGGAGGTTGAGCACCCTGCTCAGGTAAACATGCTACCTGTAACCCTGGGGTAACTTCTACAACCACCGCAGGCGTATGGGAACGACTATCCCTTATAAATCCCACACCTGGTCAAAGGGAGTTGCAAGCACTCCCATTTCCTTATCAGGCTACCATTACCCAATTCTCTGCATGTAGGTCAGCAAAGACCTACTGCCTCAACTTGGCAACCAGCCATCCCAGCTCATAGCTGTTGGATATGGGCAGTCTGAGTCACCTATCACCTCCCAGTGCAGGCAGCTTACCAAGTTGTCCTTTAAAGAGAACAGATTCCCGCCGAGATGATAAAAGCCAGTACAAAGGAAGGCCTTCTCATCAGCAGACAGCTGATTCTTCTAAGCACTTCTCCACACCCAAAGTAACTGACAGTCTGGTCAAGCATCTTTAAACAGGACATGTGGGTACTTGAATACAACAGTAACAAAGTTTAGAAGTGGTGACAGATATAAAAAAGAAAAAGAAAGTACCAGATGCTGACTGAGGCCAATAGAAATATCCAGAGGTACGAGCACAAGTCATGAGAAGTCTGCAGTATTACCATCCACAAATACACACTAGACTTCTATCCTTTGTTAGTCATGGGAAAGCCATATAATAAAGATTGCTGCACTACAGTGGCTTTCCACGGAGTTGTGTACAACTGCAGAGACAGAATCTACTGGCGGTGAACAACCACTATAACTGCAAGAGAAGTAGCCTCTGAAATGCAGCCATGCACCTATTTTTTTCCCCAAGCCCATTATTTATTTACTTCACATCCACTTTGGACTGCTTTCCAAATTACCTGGAGCTATAAACCACCACAGATGTGATTCTTGTTTCTGTGAATCGGGACAGTGCAAGCCAGCAAGACTCCCAGTTGAACAGGGATTTGGATTACTGAAGGTTGGCAAAGAACACGCTGAAGGGACAGAGGTAGGAACTTCAACTACATGTCCCAGGGCCATACAGAGGAACAGCTGTCCATGTGCTGCACCACCTCTTTGAAGTACCTCCTGTGCCTTTGACTGAAGAGGTTTCTGAGTTAACCAGTACTTCCCTATGTGCCTAGGAGACCATTCTGATGTAGCATCTCCAGCGGATCACCACAGTAACAGACTTCTGCTCTTTCCTATACTACTTATCTCCTCTGTACGTGACATCCCTTCAGCCTCTGAGGTCTAAAGCTACTTATGAAAATCAAGGTTTCAGGAATGATTCTTTTTTAGACTTTTGCAAGTAGATTTAGTGGAACGGCTCCCACCTTCTGCTCAGATGTTTTTCTGGGCATAAATACTTTGAGGAAGTAGAAAGCATCAGAAATGCAACACAGCCAGAGCCATGTGGTGCTGCACAGAGGACAGTGAGCTCACTGGTAGCAGAGAAACCTTTGGGGAAGGTATAAGTATGAAATCAGTCAAAGCCTCTAAAAAATTTAAGAACATTAAGTCTCTGATTCCAAAGTAGTCCAGGCCAATCTAATCACTTGCTGACTCAGTCTTGGTTTGGTTTTTTTTGTCCTTCACAGACTATGGCCCTGCACCCTCTCTGTACCAGCACTGGCCTTCCTCCAACCCTACACTGTGTCATTTCAGTTTGCTAAGCTGACAGAAACTGTCACTGCATCAGTTAGGGAGAATGTATTGTTCACTCAGTCCCATGTAGCTTTCCACCAGACAGTTTGCCTTCTGATCAGCACAGGTGGCTCCACGTCCATCCCTCAGTCCCATCTCTCTAAGGAGCTTCCCAGGCTAAACTCCCAGGTCCCTTCTACTACAATTATTCTCGTTAACTTGAAATAAAAACTGTATTTTCTTCTAATTTCTCAGAATAAGAGGATAATAAGAGTCCTTTTTGAAATCTGATTATACACTGATATTGGAGTATCATGTTTGGGTCGCAGGACAAACTGCCGTGCTACAAACATCTCTCCTTAAGTTCCCCTAGAAGCAAACCAGCAGCCTATATTTGCTGGATAGTTATTCCATTAAAGGCCATCAGTCCAATCACTCAATAACCCTAGTCCTCTCCACACTGATCGGGACTAACAATCCCCTGCTTAAGACTTCATGGGACCTCCTTCATCCTTTGGCTCCCCTGAAATTCACAGGTCAGTAGGAAGTATCTGGGATTTCATATACCACCGGCATCTCTACTGAAGGATATTTCTTTCTCTCTTCACACATTGAACCCATCCTTCTTTCTCTTCAAGCAATTATTTCACATAAGCAGAGCAACTCACCCAGCTATCATTTATCTCTTCTTGTCAATTCTTGCTTAAAAGAGGAGGGATCAGCATGCCAAAGCAACAACAGCTCTCCTTATGTGTAGGGAATTCAGAGGCTGCTTAGATAAGATCTGTGTTAGGAATAGTCAGAAGGCTTCCTACCCAAAACTTCTTTTGAGAGGGGCTGTAGATCTTCCTGACATTTTATGGAGTAAAGAGGAATGTTTCTACATAGGAGTCTAACCATAGAAATATGAGACTGAAAGGAATTCACGTTATTGGCCTGGGACCATCTGGGCAAAAATGAAATATTCTAGTCCCAGCTCCCTCAGCACCCTGGTAGTGAGAAACAAAATGATGACAGAAAGCTGCACAATTGCTTGTAACGTAAGTACATTGCATTGCAACATAAGTACATTTGACAGTAAAATGAATGTGTCAAATCCAATGTTTGTGTTGATGGCTGCCTTTTACTGCTTTTTGGTTTTTTGTAATACAGTTCGGATGTCTTGGGCCTGAGCTGCCAATGTGCAATCTGCTGTTAAGTTGGTTGTACTAGCCTTGACCCAGCTTTTTTCTAATTTATCTTGATCTGTGTTCAGGCCTCTGTGGAGTACACAAGCAAGTCTTGGTCATTCTCACATTAATTACCACCTGTAACACTTAACTGCAAAATTGCTTTAGACATGCCTAATACCTAATCCTATAGAAATGTGAGAGCTGTTAAAGCATGGATTGCTACAATATCTTAAAATTGTCGGGCAAAGTAATTGTGGTGGGTGAACCTTGGCTGAGCACCAGGTGCCCACTAAGCCACTCTATCACCCTCCCCCACCCCCTTTTCTCTCCTTCCTCAGCAGAGCAACAGGGGAAGGAAAATAAGATGAAAAAAAAAACAACAAACTTGTGGGTAAAACAAAAGCAGTTTAACGATAACAGAGTGAAGCTAAACAAGTCTGCGCGTGGCAGCGAAGAAAATCAAAGATTTATTCTCTACTTCCCATCAGCAGGTGACGTCTGGCCCCTTCCCAGGAAGCAGGGTTCCGATACACATAGTGGTTGCTCCTGAGGACAAAGGAATGCTCTCCCCCTGTTCTCCCCCAGCTCCCTCTCCTTTTTCTTATCTTTATAGTTAAGCAGAAGTCATATGGTCTGGAAAGCCCCTTTGGTCAGTTTGGTTCAGCTGTCCTGGTTGTGTCCCCTCCCAAGATCTTGCCCACCCCATCCCACTGAGAGGGAGTGTTGGGAAGAGCCTTGGTGCTGTGTGAGCCCTGCTCAGCAGTAGTCACAACACACGTGTGTTATCAACACCCTTCTAGCTCCCTGTACAAAAACACTGCACCATGAGGGCTGCTACAGGGAAAAAATCAGCTCAGCCAGACCCAATATAGTAATTTAAAACATCATTGTGCTTCCAATTTTTACAGCATCTCATTAATTCCTCAATACTCTGTTACTTTCTTGGTATCAAGTAACAGATTTGTTAAGCTGTCAGTAAAGCACATAGAGGAAATTCAGTTTCAAACCAAAATAAACCTAGAATAGTGATTCCCTGTAATGACTGCAAATGCTTAATTACTGAGTACAAGCAACCTTCATGTATCCCGAATTGTTTGCAGTCTAAGGTTTTTGAGAGCCCTGACTATTACTATTAATATCATGGACAGGCTTCTTCATAGATAAGCAGACATTTTGAAGCATTAGAACACAGTGTTATGAGCCTATCAGTGTCACATAGCAGTTAGCTAGCTACTGTAACAGTACTTTTTTAAAAAGCTATACTTGCACACATCTGCAACTTTAAATTTTACAAGAGATTTCACAGCTGATGGAAAAATTGTACTTCTAATTGAAAGTGAAGGTAGGGGGAAAGGGAAGAACTAAGCCAGCATGTATTTCAGAGACTCCATTCCCATGAAATTCCTATATGGAAACAGATCTGGCATTAGACTCCCGTGAATAACTTTGTGCTTACTCCACTACCCAGCACCAGCTGGACCTTTTCCAACTCAAGCCAAAAAATAAATAATGTTTTGTGATAGAGAGAAAATCCTATTACTAGCAAGTCAGAAGTTAAATGTGCCATTGCAGTTTCATGCAAAGTGAGACTGTCAAAAGATTTTGTCAAATATTTTTCAAGATCTCCTAGAAGCTTTTCCATGTAATAGCAATTTCTTTGATTAAAGGTAGTGTTATGTTAACAGCCATATAATAGCCTTATTCTGATACTGGGTAATAGCTCTGAAAGGGCTGCAGCAGAAGTTTGCAGTTGTTGTGGGTCGGTTGCACAGGTTTCATTTTTACACATAACCCCCAGGGTAAAAGCTGCATGTGTTTTGGATCAGATCTCTTCTTGATATCCACTGTGCTACAGAAACACAGTTTTTCTCTACAGCTATCACTGAAATCATTTATCAAACCCTACAAACTGTCAGAATGGGTAGAAGATGCTTCTACAGCAAAATAAGTTTAGGAGTCTTGTTCAAGTATGTTTCGCTATTCATCCAGACAGGCAATCATTAAAACCACAAGGCTAGACAATACGGGTTTCTGTTGTGGATGAACTAAAGTACATATTGCAAACAAATAGATGTATATCAAGGGAATGGAATATGCCATGAGAATAGCCTTGAAGTAAATTGGGAAGAGTGCAGATGTGGAAGGACCTACCTTCGAGACAGATCATACTTTGAATTACGCAACGCGTTCTACAATATTCACAGCCCTATCTGCAGGAGCCTGCAGAAATCATATCCCCATAGCTTCATAATAAACACATGAGATGCAACACATGTTAAACTGATTCTTCTTCTGGCTTTTGCTTTACTGGTTCACATCCAACACGGACGCTACACGGTAAAAAATATACTTCTTGTGTGTCTTACCTGGGAAAATTCACTATGTGCAGTGTTTTGAGGGAGACCCTTAGTGGAGGTATGAATGCCATACTGAACAGGGGAAACGGCTTCAGGGACACAGGACACGATTCATCTCATGGGAATGCTTTGCTTTCAAGCGATGACGCAACAACAACTTAAAGATTGGTTATAACTACTCCAGAACTTCAGGCAACCAAGCTGGCATGCCTCTTCAGGGAAGAGGTCACCATGGACATAGAGCTCTTTATATATCAAAGTTACTATTTTGCAGTATGCAGTACCTACCAACATCTCCTTTTGAGAGGAGATGGGAAGACAAACGAGTAGGACTAGAGGAAAGAGACACAAGGCAGGCTGGAAGAGACAGGACAGTCTATCGCTGTTCTTATCTCATGTGTTCACTTACCAAACTCAGCAGGCCAAGGTAAAACGTGACAATAAAGGAGAAGAATGGATATGCACTCCTCAGCAAAAATCAAACGTCTAAAGCCTTCTAGGTTTATTTCCCAACAGACTGAAAACATGCTCAATGAAATCAGGCTGAAGTGCTACAAAAGTGTGAGAAAGCTACAGGCAAAGCTTTCACTTGCAATATCAAACAACCAATGAATACCACATAATGTTCCAGCAAGGTCTGGGGTCCTGACTAATCCTTCAGATGTCAAGTCCTCTGAAAAAATTATGTATATGCAAATGCACTCAACTGTGAACCGTGACATTAAATCAAAAGGTGCAACAAAGTTTGTTGAGTCCCTGTTAATAAACCTTAAGGTGATGCAAAAAAAAGATTCCCTATCAATGATAAAAAGATTTGATGGTAAATAATTTATCTACCTTAAAGTATTTTATGAATGGAATAACCGTATTTGTTTTCATAGAACAAGCCAATATTCCACTTGGTCATCCTAACAGTAACAGCTCTTCCCAACCAGATAGGTGGCAGAGATTTCACTGGACACTTCCATATCCAAAGCTCTTTGCAGAGAAAGAAGGTGCTGCCCTCTCAGCAGATATCAGCTTCTCCAATTTTAACCCATTCTTTCTCTCCCTGAGATCAATGAGAGCTTTACTTCATTATACAAATGAACAATTAAAGATTACTATACTTCCTAAAATACTAGAACAGCCAGCTTTAGAAATTCCGGTCATTTTGAAAGACACTAAACTTACAAAGGTTGCATTTTCCAAGCGTTAAAGGGTAAAGACCATGGCTAAACTTTCAAGATGAAAGAGGAGCGAGAGGACAAAAAGGAAGTTAGCATCTCTGGAACAGTATATGCTAAAACTCTTCACTTGCAGTCAAGTTTTTCAATCAATCAGCTATGCTCCCAGAAAAATGTAGAATCATAGAATCATTTAGATTGGAAAAGAACTCTAGGATCCTCTAGTCCAGCCTTCATCAAATGTCTCCCTAACCCTTAGACCATGTCTCGAAGTGCCATATCTACCCATTTTTTGAACACCTCCAGGGATGGTGACTCCACCACTTCCCAGCGCAGCCTGTTCCAATAGCTAACCACTCTTCCAGTAAAGAACTTCTTCCTGATATCCAATCTAAGTCTTTCCTTAGATATTAAGTTACAAATGTGCAGGTATAAAATCATATATACTTCCAGCATGCACCTTCTGCACTATGCTCACGTCTGGACTGCTGCCCGCTCCATTAATAATTTCTCAGTGCTGCAGAACAAGTGGGGAAGAACAAAGCATAAAGGCTTGTTATTACATTTTGCTCTTCTCTGGGGACATGGAAGTAAGCAGACATTAATTGCTTGGTTCCATACTTTTGGAACACTGCTGCAGGAGAAAAGATGTGGAATCAGGTACAGAAATGAGACTATTTAAGGTGAACAAAGAAATCAGTCCATGAAATAGGAAAAAAAAAGACTCTGCAGGTTTTCTGCTAGAAGGACAGAGTGGGAAAGGACATTTCAAAGAGTAACAGCACCTTTATTGATAAAAGCTGCTGAGCAAGAGGCAGCTGGGAGCTCTGACAGCTTCTTCCAGGGAACTGCTCATACAAGCCAAACTTGGTTGACCACTCCACCTGACAAAGGCTGTTGGTTCATACTCTTGTACTGTTCTGGAAGCCTAGGGGTAGAGGTGGGGCTCAGGGCTCCTTCAGAGCCCACTTCAAAGAAGAAGAAACTGGGTATATTTCAGAACACCATGGAGGATCCACACCCTACATTAGCCACGCAAAGACCATAGGCAGTGTGGTCAACCAGCCAAACTGAGTTACTGAAGCGAGAGATGGTGTCAGATCCTCCAGAGAAATTTCCCAGGGTGATAGTTATCCAAAAGTGGGGAAAAAAAAGGATGAAAAAAATTACAAATTATTTTCTTGTATTCCATTTACCTCTACTAAGATATTTTAGAAGGGCCAAGTATGATCTCTGAGTAGACAGTGGATAATTCCAGTCCATTTTAAGTTAGAAAGCTTTTTCCTCATGCCCACATGAAGTGAGAAGCACTGGGAAGACCAGCCTCTCTGTCTCAGAGTATCTGTAACAGATTAAATACACTTGCTTAGAAAAAGGAACAGTTCACCATGCCTTACACAGAAGACTGGTCTAGGTGACCTTTTGATAATGCTGTCCAAAACCCTCCCTTCTGCAAGACTTGAGCTTGTATATCTTCTACGTTGTCAAGCTACAAATTCAGAACACCAAAGAGCCCATTAGAAGAAAACATCAGATCTCTTGCACAGCATTTGCCTTCATTAGATCTCAAGATGCCTTAGATATCTCCATTCTACAAATTGGATAATGTGATGTGAAACTTCGCATGAACTGAAGAGGAGCCCTAAGAGCCAGGTAGCAAGCTACCTCTCAAATGAAGATCATAATCTCATTTTAAAAAATGTTTTAGGTCTGAAATCACATCAGCACTGTATCAAGGACATGTTGACACACTTCTTCAGGTTGTAAGAAAAATTCAGCCTCCAACCTCAATCAGCGCTGGCGTCAAGCCCCATGAAAAGCAAGCATTTGATGATGTGGACACCCCTGCAGTAGAAAAAAAGTGCATTGAACCCTTGCCAGCTGACTCATCACACAGACATGGGCTGGCTGTTCATCAGGCCTGGATCACAAACAATGACTCAGTGGTTAAAGGCTAAACTACTTCCTAATCTAGTCAGGCACTCTGCTTCTCTGCCTACAACACTAACGATTACAATGCTTTCTTATAGTAAGTTTCCCCATCCCTCATTAAAACAGAGTTCTTTTCTAGAAGCTCCTCCTTTGTATCTTGTTTGTAAATTCACTGATGCTGATTTATGTATTTCCAAGGAGCTCATGAATAAAATATGAAGATTATACATTCAAGAGTCTTTGATGTGTTTTCAAGCATTAGGAACTCAATCAGTTCTGTGCAGTTATCTCTTTGAAATTTCAATTAGGCCTTTTCCTCAAAAAAGAAAGGTTTCTGTCCTTTTGAAGGATGGATTTCTTAAAGATATACTATTTATTTTGGCTTTATTCTTGATAACTGTTTAAAAGTCAGAGAGTAACACAAGGATCAGGAAAGAAAATGGTAACCATTAAGAAGGGCTACCTTTGGGGTGAACATGGATTTATGAACCTACAAGAGCCTTTTGACTTAGCCCATTTCCATAGATATAGATATTGACATCCTTGCAATTATTCCAACATCAACCTTGAAAAATGCAAGGCAGACATCACCGTTGATTATTCACAGCAATTCATAACAACCGTCATCCCAAGGAAGGGCTCTACCTCTGAACTTATGAGCAAGTTAATTGACAGAGGAGCAATGAATAATTTCAGAGAAACCCACAAAATAAAAAAAAGAAAAAAACCCTAAGTTTTATCCTCTCCGTGCTTACATAGAAATATTGCCCTTCATATTCACTTAGCCCTCATCATGTATTAGGCTGCTTCTTAGTTTTGTCTGATTTCAGGAATGAGATGTAATTGTTCAGAGCCCAAGCTGCTCCTGCAGCTTAAACACCAACCTCCTTGAAGAAGTGCATTAGTGCATTGCAGTGATATACATGATAAGGTACCGTAGAGTTCAGAGAATATTTTACCCAAAGGGCTCCCATGGAGTCATCCTAAGAACAGAAATAAAATCAATTTGCTTTAATTCCCTTTCGACAGACATTCTTATCTGTCAGGTTTTCTGAAGGAAACCTTCTCTTAGAAGATAAAGTTTCCTCAAGAAGAAATGCGGTCTTATATTCTCCTCACTAATTTCTTTTTTCAAGGCATATCCTAAAGAAATCACTTGTGCAATTTCTACAGTTACGGTCTTCTGCAGTAATGACATGACTCCAGTAAGTTCAGCCTAGCATTAAAATAGCCAGCAGTAAACAGCACTTTACTTTCAGCTCAACATAGCTACAAAATTTTAGGATCATAGAATCACAGAGTAGTTTAGGTTGGAAGGGATCTAAAAGACCATCTAGTTCCCAGCCCCCTGCCATGAGCAGGGACATCTCTCACTATACCAGGTTGTGCAAGGCCCATCCAACCTGGCTTTGAATAGAGCAGGTGATAGAGCATCCACAACTTCCCTGGGCAACCTGTTTCAGTGTCTCATCACCCTCAGAGTGAAGAACTTCTTCCTTGCATCTAAAACCTACCCACTTGCA